>JADRCD010165789.1:16656-31611 GCA_019843815.1 Montemys delectorum | reverse complement strand
ATGGATAGACCTTCTTAATACACACACCATTTCTTAAATGAATGTAACCTGTTCTCAGTGGGCTGAGAATAAAGTCACTCATTCAAGTCAAATAGCTTTGACCATAGCAGGAAGTCTGTATCAAAAATTGAGCCTACAATTCATTTCTTGGTGCAGCAGAACTATCAACTCTCAGCTTAGCTACGAGGGAGGTAAAATCCTTTGGTGATGTGAGGGTCATTGAAGTATAGCCTTATTACAATGAAATCCAATGTCTCAAAATTGTTCTTATTTTGGGCTTGTACCACAGTAAAAGCCAAGATTTTAAACTCTACTAAATACAAAACAGACAAAAAGACTTTATATATTTATATTCATTTAGGAAATTATCAGTAGTGATGTATTATTTTGAAGTATACAGTTAATATGTTTGGAGTTATTTAAAATTTATATTGAGAAAAATATATTTTCACTATTGCTGTAGACGAGCATCTATATAAGACTGTTAAATTGATTGTTGTTTTATATCAAACAACTTTTATAATACTTATTTGTATTGTTATAATATTTTATAAATTTTAAGGAATATAACAAAAACGATATTGTAGGTATTGAAGGGGGTCTCTGGGAGGAGTGGGGGTCCAAAGGGGAAACAAGAATGTGATTTAATTCTATTTACTTAAAATATGCTTTAAATGTTAACAAATTCAGATAAATTGAAATCATGTAACTTTTCTCATCATAATGCAATAAAAGTTTAAAAAAATAAATTGAAAACTTAAAATAAAAGTTAATTGTTATACCTGATTTCACATTTCAGCTAATTCTTAAGATGTTATTACTTGGTGTTTTATCAAAGATCACCTACACTTTTTTGAAAAGTTTAATAAAATTTCTGCAGTTTCAAAAAAAAAAAAAAAAAGAACAGGAGGCTCTACCAGGTAAGATGCACTTCAGAGGAAAACATTTTGTGAAACAAAGAAGATCATTATATAGTAACAAAAGGAACAATTCAATAGGACTATGTTACAGTTATAAATATATGCACTTACTGAGAACAACAACATAATACGACTAGGTGATTTCAAAAGGACACTTACTTGCTTAAAACATCTATGAACAGTTTTCTGTTCCATTAGTCTACGTGTCTGTTTTAGTCTCAGTGCCATATGGTTTCTATGTCTGTCTGTCTACACACACACACACACACACACACACACACACACACATATACACATTCACACACACATTCACATACACATACACACACTCACACACACATACACACACTCACACACACACTTGCACACACATACACTCACACACATACACACTCACACATACACACACATACATACACACACACATACACACACATACACACACACACACACACACACACACACACACACACACACACACTCAGATTTGTTTTTGATTTTCCAGGGACTTTTCTGGTTTTGTGTGAATTTCATGATAGTTTTTTTTTTTTTTTAAATTTCTGTGAAGAATGAGATGGATATTTTGTTTGGGATTGCAATGAATCTGTAAATGGCTTTTGGTAGGATGGTCATTTTTTACAATATTAATCCTTCCAGTCTATGAGACTGAGGGTACTTTCCGTTTTCTCCTATTTTGCTCTATCCCTTTCTTCATAGATTTAAAGTTTTCATCTTAGGAGTCTTTCATTGCCTTGGTTAGTTTATTCCTAGAAATGTTCTTTTCTTTGACGTTATTATGAATGGAAACATGTCCGTGACCTCTTTCTCTGTGTGTTTGTTGATGTTATACAGGAAAGCCGTTGGTTTTTGGAACATGAGTCTGTATCCTGCTGCTTTAAGCCCAAAGTTACCAAAGTTAGGTATCTACTTTTTATTTCTATTTATATGATTATTTTCATTTACATAAGAGAGGACATAGTATTTATATTTTGTTTTCTGAATTGTTTCACTTAGTGTAATGATCATGCATGCTGTCACAATTGGCTCAGTTCCTCCTTGTATGTGACAGATAATCTGTGGTGTATGTGCATATTTTCTGTTACCATTCACAGAATGAGAAACTTTTGTTTCTTATGTTGTGCCTATTGTGAACAGAGCTGAAATATGAATGGAGGTACAAATATCTCATTTAGAGCCACATTTGCCTTTCTTTCTATACTCAGAAGTAGGATGGCTGGGTCATAGAATTCTGTTTAATGCTGTGAGGAAACTCCATACTGTTTTACAAAATGGTTATGCCAATGAATAACCCCATCTGCATTTTTCTCTACATCTTTGCCAACATTTGTTCTTTTTTTCCCTGACAATGCCATTCTGACAGTTTTAAGATGACATTCAATCCCATTTTCAATTTTCCTATTTCATTAACTTGATAGAGCAGCTTTCCATATGCCCTGGATGACTGTACATTTTCTTTTTATTTTCTTCTTGAAGATCTTGGACAATTTTTTTATCAGATTTTAAAAGAAAAACCAAGGGTATATAAGCTGTAAATCATAGCAGCTGTCTGGAGGAGGAAAATGAAAAATAAAAGGAGAAAATAAACAAAACAAAACAAAAAGCTACACTATTTGTTTGAGTTAAGCCAGTCGCATGGTGGGAAAGGGGGCTTTAGAAAATAAGGAACTCTAAAGTACCAGGAAGAGCCAGGTTTTAGGCAGCCCTCAAAAGAAGGAAATGGAAAGACAGGTAAAGTTGCACCTTTTTGAGTCCTTCCTAAAAATTGGCCCAGGAAGGAAAAGTACATTATCACATTAAAGGACTAATTGATCCTCCTATGACTTTGGCACAACAGAGTAAACCTGCCTTCCTGAAGGGTGGTTCCTTTTCCAGGTCATTGACTTTGTCCAAATGAAATTATAAGTCTCCAGCCAGATCAGAGATGTTATGTTCTTTAACAGAAGGGAATATTTTCACTTAAAGTGTCTTTACTGTTCTGTGCTATTCTCCTTCTTGGAGAGGGAAACCTACGATCATTTAGGAGATGGGCTGAAATCGTGGAACAGATAGAACCTACTTTCACTATGAAAATCTAGGGATCTAGTTCCAAAGAGGTATTCCAGATGGAATAATAATGTTTGGGCTAGAGTTTTGGTTCCAACTGTTAAGTATAGCTTCTAAACAGGGATGCTAATTTAAGAGGAGATAAGAAACTAGAGCTCCCTTCTGGCAATCCCAGCTAGAGAGGCCAAGGACATTTCTGGAACTGCTGCTTGTGAGGTCCCTACCCTGGGCTGCCTGTCCAATTTCTACCTTGTGTTATGTAAAAGAAGTTTAAATGGAGTCATCCCAAGGGAGAGACAATAACCTAACTAGGTAACATATGCTACCAAGTATAACTCCAATTAACATGAATCGGTCATATCTTCTGGATTCACTATCCAAAGGGGCTCCACAAGCCTACCCAAACATCACAGACTTGCTGAGGCCATTGGTTACCCTCCACGACTGGATGGTAAGGCCCTGTTGTTGAATGTATCACTTACTTATGCCATCAAACACTGAAAAATTGAGCTGGTGCCCAACTAGAAGCTTCTCCCTCACTGACTAGCATTTGTGGTGCTGGGAAGTATTCTGCATTCCAGGAGAAAAGCAATCACCAATTTCAACTGGCTATGAACTCTGTTAGCTATAATATATACATATTATATATATATGTATATAGTTATATATATATGTACATACATACATATATATGCCCATAACATATGCACATTGCTATAATAATGGCATGGATATTATGGAAATAACCAACCATTTTTTAATTGGATTTAAGCTTCATTCTCTAAAATGGAACCCATGCTAGACACTGCTAAAGTGAAGAACCATGCTAGATAAGCCATGGGTCTAGAGGAAACCCTACTACTGTTATTCTGCTAAATGAGCTCTGCAACAAAATGACTCCTAATGCCATGTTGCTGTAGCTATAGATGAGGGCCTCACACCACCCTCCTTAGAGAAGCTTTGGCTTGCCGTCAGTGAACACAAAGACCCACAACTGAGACTCTGGAGTACTCAATCCTGCCGGGGATGTCTTGATTACACCACTCCTATCAAGGTTCGTGGATCCATGTGGAAGAGGCGGGCACAAAGAATACTATAAGAGTCAGAGGTTTTAGCCAGTTTTCCCCACACAACAGGGCAGATGAACCCTGAAACACTGTGACAGCACATGCAAGATCTGCACAGACTCAAGCTAGTCAGAATTCTCAACATGAAGGAAGGGAAGTGGGCACAAGGTCCCATGCCAAATTAAGAAGCTATTTGCAATTGATAACTGCTGGGAGAGAGAAAAGTATGGTTTTTGCCAATGGATACTATATATCAACCACATGCCAGTGCAGGCCCTATATATGTTCAGGAGATGGTTGCCAACACAAAGGAGTCCATGTTTTTGTATGCTTTTTATTGGTTTCGCTTGGTAGGTGGTTTCTTTTGTTGTCTGTTTTAAGAGAAAAAAAACATGAGGTTGTGTGGGGTAGAGGAAAAGAATATATATTTTATGAAAATTCCCTTTCTCCTGGGATTGTATTCACTATTTAAGAATTGTGGAGCACATTTTCTCTCCGGTGACTTTCTAAGGCGGGACCAGCCAGGAGGCACAGGCCTGAAGAGTTGCACGGGAGTCGCAGGGCAGCAGGGACAGGATAGTCTCAGCTTCTGAGTGACAGAGGTGGATCAGCAACCCTTTCTGCCCCTTCCCTGCCAGTGGAGGGCCTGCCTCCAGGGTGTGCTTTAACCCTGAGACTCAGGAAAGATCTGCCCTTTTTCTCTCTGGTGACTTTCTAAGACTGGACCAGCCAAGAGGCACGTCCCTCAAGAGTCACAAGGTGGCAGGGACAGGACAAGCTCTAGTCAGAGACACCAAGAACATCTATCACCAGAGATCAAGAGATGGCGAAAGGCAAACACAAGAATCCTACCAATAGAAACCAAGACTACTTGGCTTCATCCGAACTTAGTACTCCCACCTCAGCAAGTCCTGGATATCCCAAAACACTGGAAAAGCAAGATTTGGATCTAAAATCATATCTCACAATCCTGATAGAGGAACTTAAGAAGGACATGAATAACTCCCTTAAAGAAATACAGGAGAATACAGGTAAAGAGGTACAAGCCCTTTAAGAAGAAAGAAACAAAAGAAGCCCATAAAGAATTACAGGAGATCACAAGTAAACAAGTAGAAGCACTTAAAGAGCAAACTCAAAAATCCCTTAAGGAATTGCAGAAAAACACAAACAAACAGGTGAAGGAATTAAGTAAAGCCATCCAGGACCTAAAAATAGAAGTAGAAACAATAAAGAAATCACAAAAAGAGACAACTCTGAAGTTAGAAATCTTAGAAAAGAAGCCAGGAAACATAGATGCAAGCATCACCAACAGAATACAAGAGATAGAAGAGAGAATCTCAGGGGCAGAAGATAACATAGACAACACTTACAGAACAGTCAAAGAAAATGTAAAATGCAAAATGCAAAAAGACCCTAGCCCAAAACATCCAGGAAATCCAGGACTTAATGAGAAGACCAAACCTAAGGTTAATAGGTATAGAAGAGAGTGAAGATTCCCAATGTAATAGGCCAGCAAATATCTTCAACAAAATTATAGAGTAAAACTTCCCTAACCTAAAGAAAAAGATGCCCATGAACATACAAGAAGCCTATAGAACTCCAAATAGACTGGACCAGAAAAGAAATTCCTCCTGACACATAATAGTCAAAACACCAAATGCACAAAACAAAAAGAATACTAAAAGCAGTAAGGGAAAAGGTCAAGTAACATATAAAGGCAGGCCTATCAGAATTACACCAGACTTCTCACCAGAGACTATGAAAGCTAGAAGATCCTGGGCAGATGTCATGCAGACCCTACAAGAACACAAATGCCAGCCCAGGCTACTATACCCAGCAAAACTCTCAATCACCATAGATAGAGAAACCAAAGTATTCCATGACAAAACCAAATTCACACAATATATTTCCACAAATCCAGCCCTTCAAAGGGTAATAAATGGAAAACTCCAACACAAGGAGGGGAACTACATCCCTGAAAAAGCAAAAATGTAATCTTCCAACAAAACTAAAAGAAGATAGAAACATGAACGAAATGCCAGCTCTAACTACAAGACTAAAAGGAAGCAACAATTACTTTTCCTTAATATCTATTAACATCAATGGACTCAATTCACCAATAAAAAGACATAGACTATCAGATTGAGTACGTAAACAGGACCCAACATTTTCCTGCATACAGGAAACCCACCTCAGT
Organism: Montemys delectorum; assembly: GCA_019843815.1. Classification (NCBI taxonomy): domain Eukaryota; kingdom Metazoa; phylum Chordata; class Mammalia; order Rodentia; family Muridae; genus Montemys; species Montemys delectorum. Next base: position 25,363 of record JADRCD010165789.1, on the reverse strand, counting down.
GACAAAGACAGACACTACCTTAGAATAAAAGGCTGGAAAACAATTCTCCAAGCCAATGGTCCCAATAAAAAAGCTGGAGTAGCCATTCTAATATCGAATAAAATAGACTTTCACCCTAAAGTGATCAAAAAAGATAAGGAGGGGCACTTTATATTCATCAAAGGTATGATCTATCAAGATGAACTCTCAATTCTGAACCTCTATGCTCCAAATGCAAGGGCATCTACATTCATAAAAGAAACTTTACTAAAGCTCAAAGCACACATTACAACGCACACAATAGTAGTGGGAGATTTCAACACCCCATTCTCTGCAATGGACAGTTCATGGAAACAGAAACTAAACAAGGACACAGTGAGACTAACAGAAGTTATGAAACAGATGGATTTAACAGATATCTATAGAACTTTTTTATCCTAAAACAAAAGGATATACCAATCTCAGCACCTCATGGTACCTTCTCTAAAATTGACCATATAATTGGTCACAAATCAGGCCTCCACAGATACAAGAAGACTGAAATAATTCCTTCTATCCTATCAGATCACCATGGACTAAGGCTGCTCCTCAGTAACATAAACAATAGAATGCCCACATACACATGGAAGCTTAACAACACTCTACTCAATGATAACTTGGTCAAGGAAGAAATAAAGAAAGAAATTAAAGACTTTCTAGAGTTTAATGAAAATGAAGCCACAACATACCCAAACCTATGGGACACAATGAAAGTAGTCCTAAGAGGAAAACTCATAGCTTTAAGTGCCTCCAAAAAGAAAGTGGAGAGAGCATACACCAGTGGGGAAGAACCTGGAGCAAATAGGCACAGGGGAAAATTTCCTGAAGAGAACGCCAATAGCTTCTACTCTAAGATCAAGAATTGACAAATGGGACCTCATAAAGTTGCAACGCTTCTGTAAGGCAAAAGACACTGTCAATAGGACAAAACGGCAACCAACAAATTGGGAAAAGATCTTTACCAACCCTGTATCTGATAGAGGGCTAATATCCAATGTATACAAAGAAGTCAAGAAGTTAGACTCCAGAGAACCAAATAACCCTTTTAAAAATGGGGTACTGAGCTAAACAAAGAATTTTCAACTGATGAATATTGAATGACTGTAAGTACCTAAAGAAATGTTCAACATAATTAGTCATCTGGGTGGGGTGGCAGGCATGGGGAGGGGGGAAGCAACTGAAGTTTGTTCTTGTTGTTTTTGTTTGTTTGTTTGTTTTTTGGAGAGGAAACTGGGAAAGGAGAAATTTACATGTAAATAAAGAAAATATCTAATTAAAAAAAAAAGAAAACTGAAAAAAAAAGAATTGTAGAGCTTAGTATGTGGCACAGACCTACTTACTCAGAAGCTGCAACAGGAGGATATATTTTCAAGGTCAATTTGAGCATCTTAGTGACATCCAGTCTCAGAATAAATTTGGAAGGGCTGAGGGGGTAGTTTAGTGCTAGAGTTCTTGCCTAGCATATCCAAGGTCACAAATTCCATCCTAAGCTCTGGCAGAGCTGAGGAATAGAATGAACGAAGGGATAAAAATCAAGTATATGGTGTGAAACAGATAAATAAATATTTGCCTTGTTTCCAAAGGCATGGTCAGAACTGGGAATGGTGCTATAGACAATGAGAGCGGCCCACTAAGTGCAGGACTACAGAGACTTGAGAAGAGGTTAAAAAGTTGGACATCTCCAACCATATCCCAACAAGGTTTGATAACACTGTATAGAAAAGGGGCACCAAATTGTTCTGTGTGTCTACAAAACTTAGTAAAGTCCCCAAAAGGATATTATCAAGCTCTTGCTATTATACACGCCAGACTGTGCTAGGCACTTGCCTGCACATAACTTGGTTTGATACTAGCCACAACTTAAAGCATGAGGATTTTGCCCTTAAGGTAGAACCTAGATAGTGAGAAGCTAAGAAATCAGCTCCCTTCCCAGACCTCGAAGTTAACACAACACAAAACTGTGGCTCTAATGCCACCCTGTTGTTGTTGTTGTTGTTGTTGTTGTTGTTGTTGTTGTTGTTGTTGTTCTTTTCAGAAGCATTGTGCCTTAAGCCACCTCTTATCTACTTTTTTTCTCCTGATGCATTCCTACCATCTAGTGTGAAAGAGAAAGCCCTAGCCGGGAATGCTGAGCGCCAGACAGAAAGCTGGAGCTCTGACCCAGACACATAAGAAGCAAGTGCCCCATGAAAGCAGAGGATTCTGCCCCTTTACCAACCTCCCCACTTGGCTCCCATTCTGAGCTCAATGCTCCTCACACCTGGCCCCGCGCTCTTCCTTTCTTCATCCATTTTCAGCCTCAACACCCCTCTGCAATCTGTCAGCCTTTCTTCCTTGTCTCCAGGCCACCCAACTCTCATCTTTTTTCTCTTCCCTTTCCTTTGAGTTCTAACCAGTACCGCCCCTCCCTGCCCTCTGTCATCATCCTGTGAGCCTCCACCACCGCCGCCCCCCCTTCCTTCACTCTTGCTCTCTGTGTTCCTTTCTCTCCTGCTCAGCTTTCAAGGCCCCATTAGGGCTCCACTATCGACTCAGCCTTTACAAAGGCTCAGCGGTTTTGAGATGAAGTAAAACGTCACTAATTTGTTCTAATTGGGGGGAAAGGTCAGTCTGTCTTAAACGAAAAGTATGAGGAATAGGATATTGGGAGGGGGGAAGACAATCTCATTACTTTCAAGTACATAAAGTAATCCCAATGACTGAGACAAGAGGATAAAAGGCAAAGCTATATGTTTTGGAGATCTGTAAGTGGTCTGACAAATAGGCAAAGCTCATTTATAATTAGGACATTCACTTTCAGGCTATAAATTTGGTGCTGAGGTCTTTGCACTGAAGTAGGCTAATATTTCTCTTGTTTACACAATTAGTTTGCAAAGAGAGCTCTTTCATCATAGATACAGGTACAATCCCATTAGAAGGGTGCACCATTTCAGAGACCTGCTTTCTCAGGCCACATGGCCCACAGGCAAAGTGTTTTTGTTCAGCCAATTTTGAAAAGGAGGAATGGCGCCCAACAGCAGCAACAGCAATATTTCCCGATTCACTTCATTGCAAGAGTTATCAATGAAATAAATACCCTGTTGAGGTCATATTATTTGAGGGATGCAGAGATGTAAGAGAAGTATCTAAATGGATACAAGCGGAACCCAATCCTCAGCTAAGCAACACGCCATCAAATGCATCAAAAGTTTGAAGTCTACTCATTTAGAAGCCAATTTATTGAGCTAATTGCAATGGTAAACAAACATTTTTTTTAAAACTTTACATGCATTATCCAATAATTTAAAGTGTTTTCTTCATTTGTGTGTAATTATTAAACTAATTAGCTAAACCAATTTCTGAAAGTGGTTACCTAGAAAATGTCCTATTTGGAATGTGTTCTCTCGGCTATTTTACCTTATAATGTATGAAAAAGAAATTAAATCCATTTTCTTTTCAAATTGCTTGTAATTAAGGTTTCCTACCTGCTAGCCTCTTCTCAACTCATCCTTCTCATAGATCAAGAGTGTTTCTACTCTGTACTGCTAGATAAGAAGGGACATAGATAGGAAGCTGGATTCTACTAACATCTTTCGGAATCAGTGGGAGATCTCAGTTCCTGAATTTGCACGAATGCTAGCCCCCATCACTGACAATGTGGTGACATATATGTAACTGGGAGAAAGGAACATCCCAGCATACTAACTTGTAGTATGAGAGTCATTCAGAAGTAAGATATTTCTTACTGTAGGGATGTAGTACAAATTTGTGGCCACTTTTCTTCAGTGATTGGGGGAATGTATTGACATAAAATAGCTTTCCCCCAAATCCATAAACTAGAGAGTACTTCCAATTATACAATCTTTAGCTTTAACATCAAGAAGTCACCAGAGCGTTTCTTGAAATTGTTCAGCCACCCAAACCTAGGAAGATAAGGGAGCAGCTTTTGTTTATGATTAGAAGTACAGCTGAAAGGATTGGCTTTGTTTGAAAGCCACTAGAAATGCTGAAAAGGATCATGGGGCCACTATTCTGAGACTTGTCCTTTCTCTGCATCAGAAGGGAGCAGCAAAGGTTCTTCATTAGCAGGGTCTATTGAATGAGATATGGTTATTAAATTCAAGAACATTGACCCATACTTGGCAATTCTCAAGGCAAACTCAGAAGAAAGTTGTTGCTTCAGATTGCAGAGAAACAGTAATGTTAGAGTGATTTCTAGGTTGGACTTCAGGAAGATAAAAATGCTTGAGTGCCTTCTTTTAGTCCCCTAAATTCTACATGAAGGATGGGAAGGGTAGTATTTAGTTTGATATGCTAGGCACAAACCAATGTTGTTCAGAAAGGTATTTATCCGATGTTCTGTGCTTTAAAAGGAAATAAGGTCACACCCTCAGTATTTTTGTTGTTGTTGTTGTTATTTATTGTGATCTTTTATAGATGCTGTTGACACTACAAGATAAGAAAATGGGAATATAGAATTTTCTTTATACACTCCTGCCTCAAGCCCATAGGAATAAATCTGTCAAATGATCAGGGTACTTTTCAAAACATGCACCCCCATAATAGTCAAATGTATGTATTGTAGAAGTACAGCTAGCAAAATCACCAAGCATTCTTGTGCCTTTAAATTAAGCACACAGAATTTTTCCGGGGTATTCCAGTCAGGATCAGGGGTATTCTGTAAGGAGAAGGAAACTTTGAACATTCTCCCATCTGAGACTTCATTTTCCAAATGTATTGTATCTAAATGTCCTCAAACTGCCCCTCCAATCACAACATAGGGACCCATCCATGGGCCTGAAGACTCATCCATTCCTTTGGCACTCCTCACATTTTCAGATCGAGGAAGCTGACTTCTAAGTATCTATGAGATACTTTACTATGAGATAAATCACTAAAACCAACATGATAGCACAGTGGCAACTTTGGCTGTGGGTGGGCTTCTTCAGACCACACTCATAGCAATCCCTTATCTGTCCAATATTTTAAGCAATCTTCATTTTCTTTAAAGAATGGCTTCAGGAGAATAAAAAACGCATCAAAATGTGTATTTAGAACATTTTGATATAGAGAGTTGGACAAGCAGAATGAAGGTTAAAGGGGCTCCTACTCTTACTTCAAAAGCTCCCATTTTACTTCTTTCTGAATAAGTTCAATGTCCCAGAATACTTGGCTTTGTTTTCTCTATGTCTAGGAGACAGGCCTGAGAATATGTGTTTGTGTGAATAAAAGTGGTGTGAGAGACAGACAGGGACCCTTACAGAAAGAAACACATACAAAGACACAAACAGTGACACAGACAAACTCACCAATAAAGGCACAAAGACATACAAAATGTGACAAAGAAGCCCTCGTACACAGATATGCATGTTCACACACAGCAACAAAAAAGCGAGCTGGAATGGTTATAGCAGAGAGAGCAACAGCAAAGGACACATAAACAGGGAAACTAATAAAGCAAGATGGGTAATACAGCCAGAAAGAAACGTGGGCAGGGAAATATTCACAAAGACCAGGAGAGGATGATGCAATAGAAAAGAAAAACAGCAGCAGGGGCTAAGAATGATGGAGAAATACGGAGACAGAAAAAGGAAATCCATAGTGGCAAAGAGAGACATCATTCTCATTCTTTTGATTTTCTTGTAGAATCCTCCAAAGTTTTGTTTCCTACAACAATTAAGGAAATTAAATGATATGACCTCTTATCCATGGTAAACTACTCAGAGGCAATTAAAAAAAATCTGACCATTGCTAGTGTGTTTTCTTTGTTTTATATTTACCACCTTTAGTTGTGAGTCAGTCATAATTAGGGGAATATAGGAGCCAAAGTGAAAGTAAGGTGTGACAAGGACTTACATGGGGAATCCACCAATGTTTTCTCCAGATCTGCAGTGTGAGACTTTCATATTCTTCTATACTCTGACAGTGTCGGGTGCTTTTGGTGGTATGCTGTATGTAAAATAGATACATTGTCTATCTGAAACCCATTTATAGCATGCCTGTGCACCTGGTGCCCGTTTGTATACCCTTTTATATAATCTAACCCTTTTATATAATCATGGAATCAGGGGAGGTGCCTATCCCAGCAAAGAATTTTTCATCTTATCTTTTCTAGGAACCTTCGCTCTGGTGTATAACACTAATCAGTTCCATGGCTTATAAGCCAGATGTGGTGGGTAAGGCCTGTACATCCAGTACTCTGGAAGCTGAGGAAAGTGGAAGGAGCTGTGAGTTCTAGGTCAGCCTGAGTTGCATAGTGAGAAGCAGCTTTGGCTGAAAGATGATATTCTGTCTCCCAACAAGAAAAGAAAAAAATTTTAAAATGGCGCTGAGAATGCTTTTTGTTTCGTGTTTTTAATTTTGTTTTGGAACAGGCCATGTTTTGTCTACAAAATGATTATGTTTTGCTATGCAGTTCAGACTGGTCTAAACTGTCAAGCCTCCTGCCTCAGCCTCCTTGGTGTTGGGATTACAGACATGTGTTACCACTTGAAGCTGTAGCTATGTTATGTCTGTTTGTCAGAGGTCAGAAAAAAATGGCCTGGGACCAAAACAGACCATCACATTTTTTTTGTGGCTTAGGGCTAAGGATAATTTTTAAAAATATTTTAAATGGTTGAAAACAAAATAATGATATTTCATGATACATAAAAAGGACATGAAATTCAAAATCCAATGTCCCCAAGTAAATCCAGAGTGTGACACAGCCATGCTTCTTGTATGGCACAATAGCAAAGCTGCGGAGCCTGACAGACACATAAGGCTTGCAAAGCCTACAATATTTTAATTGCTGGCTTTTACATAAAAAGTGATCCTGGAGCTAAGAGGTAGTTTTGTAGTTGTGGCTATTTGGAAAAAGTTGCAGAGGTATGCGTTCATGCTTGATTGCAAAACATTTTTTTTTTCCAAAATATAAATAAAGGAAGGTTAACCAGAACTCTTTCTCAGATGCTTGTTGCATATCAGGTATGGAAAAGATTCTGAATCAAGTCCCCTCTTAAAGTTGAAAAGCACTTCTTTATAGACCTTTTTAAAGCAGGGTCTTACAGGAGGCCTTATTAGAAAAAGCTGATTACTGTTCTTTCAAACCCCGAAATGCAAAATGATGTCTTGCAAGTAGAAAATAAACATAATTAGTGCGTAATTTCCTATTCCCCTTTCAAAAGAAGAACAAAATGGTAAATTACAAACTACTTTATTACTACGAGAATGCCTAAGTCTCATCGGTGGTCTGTGTCTGAGTCATGCATTAAATCACTGTTAAAGGTCATCATGACTTCTCTGAGCAAGCATTGGTATTATTAACTAAAGCTCTGCTAAAATAAAAATCCCCGTGCTACTCTTTCTCAAGAAAATATCTGTCACTACCAAGAGGCCAGTGTGAGCCAAATGACAGTTGATAAATGTACTATAAACATTTCTTGTGGGAAGCTTGTAACGATGCAATTTCTTTACATTGTCAAATTTGTTCCTAACTTTAGTTTCGTATTTTGCTGTTTCCAATACTTATAAATTGCATTGTATGTCAACGAGAACATTCCAGGGTAGAAAAGAACAGTAGAGCTGGAAAAATCTATCTACAATATGGCTTCAGGGTGGGAAATGCATTTGTTGCTGAAAGCCGGCATGCAAGTTTGAAATCACAGGCTGGCACTCAAGACAAGCCAATGACAGCCTTTTCATTATACAGTAGCTAAATTACATGGTCCTGTTGTTGTCACTACTGCTGTTGCTTCATCCGCAATTGCAAACCAAACAATATGAGAGTGATTAAAATCTTTTGCTTCCTATTAAGGACACTTGATGCCTATCTTGCAATTTGCATTCAGCCTTAAGGTATTCTAATCAAGCAAATTTCACCTGTGTTGACATAGCTGGCTGCTCTGAAAGTAGGATTGCTGGATACCTTCAGTGTGCCTCCAGGTCTTTTCTTATGAACTCTGATTACTTGAAGTCTTGAGAGGGTTGCCTGCAATTTGAAGGCGGCCCAGAAAACAAAAGAAATTCGTTTTTACAAGGGAAAGTATTCTAGCATGGAATGTTGCAGGGTTAAATGAGACAAGCGATGTTGAACACCAGGAGCACTGTAGCACAGCAGTGATGATGCTGATGCTGATGACTGATGCTGATGCAGCTTTGTAAGAATCACCTATGACTCAGGCTGCCAGTGACACAGAGTGGTTACCTAAAAAGTGCAAAGCATTAAGTTCTGTCCCCAGCACCACAAAGAAACAAGAAAACAAATGAATTTCCAACAAAACATTCCTTTTTATTAGCAATTACTAAAATGTATGATATCTGTATTTCATTACCTATTAATTAATAATTATAATTATGATTATAAGCCAAAGCAAACCATTTCATATTCAAAGCCTTATGATCACATAAAAGTCAGAGGTAATTTTCAGGTTTTGTCTTGGAGCTGGAGAGATGGCTCAGAGGTTCAGAGAGTTTCTTGCCCTTCCAGAGGGCTTGAGTTTAGTTGCCAGCACACACAACAAGTGGCTCACAGTTTCCTATAACTAATTCTAGGGGATCTGATGTCCTTGTCTTGGCTCCTTGGCACGTGCATACACATACCTGTACACAGATACGTCAGACATATGGACAAGAAAATTCAAAGTTTGTGTCAGTTTTGTGCTCATACTCACATACCACCATAGACACACACAAACACACACACGAGAGAGAGAGAGAGAGAGAGAGAGAG
>JADRCD010165789.1:4657-16256 GCA_019843815.1 Montemys delectorum | reverse complement strand
GATCTATTTGGCATATACAGGAAATTTGGTGGCAGATAAATCCAGAGTCAGTAGAGAAACAGTGTCTGTATTGACTATCAATACATTGTCTACTTTAATGGAATTTTCCTATATCTGTGTTCAGTTAAGTAGTCATTTAGTGGTTATTGAGAAAACATAAGACCCTCTTGTCTCAGCTTCCTGAACACTGGGATAATAGGCTAGGAATGTACCATTATTCCTGGTTTGGGAGCTGAATTTCTAATGTGAGCCATGTTAATTTGTTAATTTAAATAAACTATGAATATCCAAGTGACTAGTGACTCCTGAATTAGACAGAGCAGTCTTTGAGAGACTAAGTTTTCCTTGCTGAAGTAGTTTTACATTAATTGTTCTTATCTTTCTGTGGGTTCCTTGGGAATCTGGGAAATACTTGGTGCCTAATTTCTTTTAAAATATTCGTCTTAAAATAAGATACTATTGAGGACATTATACCTCTCACCTTTCCCTTAAAGCATGCAGTTCAATAGTTTTCAGAATACATTCACAAATAACTTCCACTTACATCAAAATCAATTAAAAATGTATTTTTACCACCCCAAGACGAAACCTCATTTCCTTTGCCAAATCCAAGACCAAGGACATCTCTCCTTCTAAGATTTCTATAGTATTTACTCTCCTATTTCAGTCTGTGAGTTAAATTCTAAACGTAGTGGGTAGTAGGCATCTATGTTCATCATTTTTGCATGTGTAAATGCAATTGTTCCAGAACCATTTCTTGAAAATATGGAGAATAAATGGTCTTGACACCCTTGCCCAAAATTAAACAGAACACAACCCCAAATTAGTTGGCCATTGATGCTTCAGTGTCTAGACTCTCAAGCCTTTTCCACTGATTTATCGTTCTAACCTTACATCACTGTGATTTGAATACTGATTTCAATATCAGGGAGTGCGAGTCCCTTCACTTGAGTCTTCCTTAGGTATATTTCTGTAGCCCTACATCCATTCTCAGATTTTAGTATCAGTTTAGTTTCAGTAAAGAATTAATCCAAGATGACAATCAGAATTTAATTGAATATGTGGGACAGGGTATATTTTTCCATGTATTTAGATGGTCTATAACACTAAGAAAAACATTTCAAAATGTAGTAACTTTCAAAGTATATATAAACTTGGCATTGTGTTTGTTGAATTTATTGCAAAATATTTTATTCTATTTGATATTATTATAAAATAAATTGTTTTGTTCCTTCAATGTTTTAGTCACTCATTACAAATATACAAATATATAAAAACACAGCTGATTTTTCTGTATTAACCTTGAAAGTGCACTAAATTAATTCATTAGTTCTAATAGTCTCTTAGTAGGTTCATTAGGAATTTCTATACAAAGGGGCATGCTATTTGCAAACAGATGTACTTTACCTACCCCCCATCCGAATGAAGGTCACTTATTTATTTTGTTTTTGCTGACTCACCCTAGCTAGAACTTTTGATATGATATTTAATATAAGTGGCAAGTGTGGCCATCCTTGCCTTTATACAGTTATTAGGGAGAAAAAGACCATTTTCTCACCATTTAGGTGTGTTAGCTGCGGACTTTCATAAATGGCCTTTCCAGGTAAAGACATTTCCCACCCATTAAGACATTACCAAAAATGATGGGGAAAGGTGGTTAAAGGTTCAGTTAAGAATATGTAGCAATGCAGTGGCAGGGGTGAGGGGATGGGGATCTGGAGGAAGTTTCCTTCTCTTTCTAGTCTGTTGATGGATGACAAAAGGATATTGGATTTTAAGTATATTCCTGTGCCTATTGAACTGTTATATTTAATCTATATTATGCATTTTTAATATTTTTTACTTGTATTCATTTATTTATGTTTGAGATGGGATGTCTTTCTATGAAGCTCAGGTTGCCCTTGAAGTCTTGTTATTTAGCCCAGGCTAGGCTTAAACTCCTTATATCCCTGTCTCTGATTCTTGCTCTTAAGTTTTTGGAATACATGCTTACACCACTGTACCTGGATATATGTAATTCATTTTGTTAGTTGATTATTGGATGTTAGAACAAGCTGGTGTACCTGGAATATTGTCTTATTGGTTATTGTATATAATTCTTCTTAAATTTTTTTGATACTAGATTTTAAAATTTGATACTTTACATATAACAGCTCGAAATTCAATACTTTATTTTTCTTTCATTATGCTTTTCAAGTCCATGCCAACAGAGGCAATCTATGAAGTTTAGCTATCATATGGTTTATCTGTATCAATAAACATCCCAGCTCTCTAGCACTGACAACACAATAGTCCCATTGCAATGGGTCTGTGCTCTTGCTCTGCTATGGTTCTGCCACTTGAGAGGTATCCTTATGTTTGGAGTGTTAAACAGGTTCCATGAGTTGGTCCAACTCTAATTAGATATGCTAGAAGCTTCAGACTGAGGGTTTGGAGACTCTCTGTGCTTAGGTTTCACGATCCATTAACAATGCCTACCTTGACAGACAGAGCTGGAAAGAGTATCTCATGGAGAGTCTGGTGATGGATGATCTGTAAGTTGCAGCCCCCGTTTGTGTAAGCACCTGATTCTCTAGTCAGTTATGTCACTCAGGTGAAGATGGTTGGCCAGCTTCAGTATATGCCTTTGTACACACATGGTATACATAACAGAGATCACTTCAACCTTTGGATAAATGCAGAATTTTTTTAGGTCAAACTGAAAAGGACTACATTCTGGTACTACTCAGGAACAAAGTTGTTTTTTTTTTTTTAACAAAAAGGACAATATTCATTCAAAATTCAGAATGTGGGGACAGTTTCAAACAGAACCAATGTGGTACAGCATAGGAAGGCTTATGCAGAACAGTGTTTCTAGAAACATACCAAAGAGATCAGACGAAACCTCTCCATCTTCCCAACAATAGGAGCTTGAAGTGTACTTGACCTGGCTGACATCGGGAATGTCAGAGCACTCACTATGTAAGTATGCCTGACTATTTGCTGAAGTCCTCCACTTTCTGCTTGGATGCTATCTCTAGGACCCTTTCCATTTGCTGTTCCTTCATCTTCTTGACCTTTGCCTGGGTCTGTTTCCTCTAGTCCAGGCAGTGCCATTATTCCTGGGTCTGTTTTGCTCATTCCCGTGTGTTTTCATTACTTACCTTGGTGCTGTGACAACAATACTTGACCAAAACTACTTAAAGGAGAAGGGGCTTATTGTTCCTAGTGTGAAGGTACAGTCAGTCCATCATGACAAGAGAGACATGGAGGCAGGATGCATTCGTCACATTGCATCCACAGTCAAAAGTGATGCACGGCTTTGTCCTTTTTACTCAGCCTGGCACAGTAGCCCATGGGGTGATGCCACCCATAGTCAGGGTGCTTCTTTTCTCTTCATGTAAACCTTTTGGAAATATCGTTGTGGGTGCACACAGTAGTATATCTCTAAGTGATCCTAAACCAATCAAACTGACCTGAAGATTAACATCACATATCATCCCTTCCAAAAAAAAATTTGCCTTATTATGTTACTTCCTCTCATTGGACACCTTTAACTTCAGAGGACCCTTTTGGCTCATTCATAGGCTTCCATGGCACCTATCTGAAGTTCAGTGAATACTTTGTTCTTTCAAAATATCTTGAAAGTTTCAGATTGTTATTTTATTTTTTCAAGGATTTTTGTGTCCAAGTTCATAAGATAATTTAGATGGTTAGGCTTTTCTGTGATGTCTTTTCTTTCATTGGTCAGGGTATTACAAGATTTGTCGAAGTTATTTTGGGAAATTTTCTTCCTCTTCTATTTTTTGAAGGAGTTTGTGAATTGTTAGTGTTAGAGCAATAAAATGTGGAGTATTGGATGTGGAGCAAGAGGAACACTTCTCCATTGCTGGTGGGAGTGCAAATTTCTATAATCACTTTGGAAATCAGTTTGGCTATTTATCAGAAAACTGGTAATAGATCTACCTCAAGACCAGCTATACCATTCCTGGGCATATACCCAAAAGATGCTCCAACATCCCACAAAGACACTTGCTCAACTATGTTCATAGTAGTTTTATTCATAATAATCAGAAACTGGAAGCAACCCAGATGCTCCTCAACTGAAGAATGGGTACAGAGAATTTGGTTCACTTACACAATGGAATAGTACTCAGCTATTAAAAACAAAGACACAAGGAAATTTTTAGGCAAAGGAATGGAACTTGAGAATATCATCCTGAGTGAGGTATCCCAGTCCCAAAAGGGCATGCATGGTAAGTATCCACTTATAAGTGCATATTAGCCAAAAAATACAGGATACAAATGTTATGTTCCACAGACCCAAAGAAACTAAACAAGAAGGAAGGCCCAAGTGAGAATATTTGAATCTCACTCAGGAGGTAGAATTAAATAGTCGTAGGTGGCAGATGGAGAGAGGGAACTAGGAGAGAGAAGGGATGGGGAGGGGAATAGGGGGATTTGGGATCAGGTGTGGGGGAGGACAAAAGAAATGGCTAAATGGCCATGAAAATAAATGGAAATCTTCAACTTATGGGGATAGAGAGGTGGGGGTGCATCTCTAGGACAAGAGAGAGACCTGGGATAATGGAGGTAGGTACCCAAGAATCAATGGGGGAGACATTAGTTGTGACTCATAACATTGGGCTTATGGAACCTTAAGAAGCCACCCCTTATAGCCAAGTAGAAACCTCAGTGAAAGGATAGAAACACCAACCCATCCATAAAACTTTCAATCTGAAATTTATCCTGTCTACAAGAAGTACAGGGACAGGGGATGGAACAGAGACTGAGGGAATGGCCAACCAATAACTGGCCCAACTTGAGACCCATCCCATGGGCAAACACCAATCCCTAACACTATAAATGATCCTCTGTTATGCTTTCAGACAGGAGACCATCATGGCTGTCATCTGAGAGGCTCCACCCAGCAGCTGACTCACACAGATGGAGATACCCACAACCAAACAGCCGATAGAGCTTGTGGACTCTTATGGAAGAATAGGAGGAAATATTGTGGGCCCCTAAGGGTATAAAAACTCCACTGGAAGACCAACAGAGTAAACTAGCTTGGATCCTTGGGGCTGTCAGAGTCTGAACCACCAAGGAAAGAACAAACATAGGCTGCACATATGTAGCAGATGTGCAGCTTAGCCTTCCTGTGGGTTTCAAACAACTAGAACGCAGGCTATCCCAAAAAGCTGTTGCCTGTACATGGAATATGTTCTTCTTGCTGGGCTGCCTTGTCTGGGCCTCAGTGGGAGAGGAAGCACCTAGTCTCACAGAGATTTAATGTGCCAAGGTGAGGGGATACCCAGGTGAGGGCCTTCACCCTCCCAGAGGAGAAGCAGATGGAATGAAGGATTGTAGGAGTGTGTGACTGGGAGGAGGGGCAGTAAGCAGGATATAAAGTGAATAAAAAAATAATCTTTTGGTACAATTTTTTTTAAGATTTATTTATTTATTAGATGTAAGTACAACTGTAGCTCTCTTCAGACACACCAGAAGAGGGCATCGGATCCCATTCCAGATGGTTGTGAGCCACCATGTGGTTGCTGGGATTTGAACTCAGGACGTCTGGAAGAGCAGTCAGTGCTCTTAATCACTGAGCCATCTATCTCTCCAGCCCGAATTTTGGTACAATTTAAAGAAGCCCATCTGGCATTGTTTTTTTCTTTGTGGGAAGTTTTCTTTATTTGTTTGTGGGTTTGTGTGTGTGTGTGTGTGTGTGTGTTGTTGTTGTTGTTGTTGTTGTTGTTGTTGTTTTGAGCAAATGGTCTTTCTATTTAGTCCAGGCTGCCATCCAATGTGACCGCCACAACATTCTTAGTACTCAGAACTGAAGCTAATAACATTGTCTGCTCTCTCTGGCCACATTTTTGAGCTAGCCTCTTTTCTAGCTAAGAGATATCCTCAGATTATCTACCTTTTTCACACTAGGGTCAGCGGTTTATATCGCCTTGGGAATTTTTTTTTCTTTTCTTCTGAGTTGTTCAAGATATTGAAACAAAAGAGCTCATAGTAGTCCTTTATATAATCCATTTTATTTTTATAAATTTCTCTAAAAAATTTGAGTCTTCTTTTTAGTTTTATCAATTTTGCTGAACTTTGCAAAAAAAACAAAGGCCCAGTTTGATTTAACATTTCATTAATTTAGGTTCTAATCTTTGTGTTTCTTTTCTCCTGCTTGCTTGAGATTTCCACACACACCCCCATTTACTCACTATTGTATACTTTCTACTTCATTTTCTAACCATATTCCTTTTCAAATGACTGAAATGCTTCTTTTAAAATTCTCCATTCTTGTTACCATGGCCACCTTATGCATCCCCTCTGCAGACCTCTTCACAGAGTCCCAAATTGCTTGCTAGCAAGAATGGCACCTTATTATCCTTATCCGAGAAATTCACCGTCACATCAGTTTTAACATCATCTCCCATTTCTTCTCTTTCCACAAAGGTTGGTCCAGAATGTGACATAATCATTCCAGGGCTGTGAGTAGAAGATGCTTGTTAGCTCTTCCCCACCCCCACCTCCTCACCACCATGAAAAACCATAGCACTATTATCCAAAGGTAAGCTGGTTTAGCTACATACTCAAGGAGAAGTCACTCTGAACAAACATTTCTGATCTCTGTGGTTACTTTAAGATGTCTCTGCTATTTGGATGACCTTTATTCTGATCTTTTGCATAACCGCTATGCATTGATTTGATTTGTTTCTTCTTTCAATATTTTTTAAATGTCTGTTTTTTTTTAAATATGGTCTCCCTTTTACTTTTGGAGAAAATTAGTGACTAACTCATAAATCCAGCTGTCACCACCTGTCCCCAGAATATTTTTCTAGTACATTCTTGTGCAACAGGAAATTTCAACATATAGGAGTACACTCTGGCCCTTCAGAAAAATTCAAACTAAACAGAAGTCTATATAAATGTATTGCCTTCTTGGCCTTTTTGATTACATGACAGTCTCTTAGCTTATACTTTTACTTTTTGGCCAAGCTTTGTGTCAGTACTATATAGGAGGTTGTCTTCAAATAGGAGAATAAATAGGCGTAGGTAAGTGATAGGAGAAAAGAATGAATGATTTTATTTCCTTTACAACAAGTAATGTTATCCTTTATTTTGCTAAGTGAAACTTACTACAGGTAAAATGTTTCTCTTGGGAATTTTCCAGTATAAAAGAATAACTTCCAAGCCTAGGCAAATGGTCTATTTCAATATTGTTTAGTTTCTTATTTTCTTAAACACATTTGCTACAAGAATTGCTCCACACACAAAGAGACTCCTTGCCATACACTCCTATCTATCATAGTCTGTTTCCACAATGGAAATCTCTGATTTTGTGATGGTTCCACTATCTTCAGAAGACAAGCATTATGCTATACTGAGGTAGGCTCCTTAGAACTCTTTGGATCTACTACAATGTGGAAATCCCAGTTCAATAAATCTTATCTTAGTATTCTTAATGTATTTCTCAATCATCACCTACGTCATAGGAATCTCCTTTCTCTCCTCTCTCTCCCTCCCTCCTTCTTTTTCTCTATTACACACACACACACACACACACACACACACACACACACGCACCCTTAAGCCTACCTAGATTCTCATACAAATGAAATAAAATCAAACAAAAGTAAAGTCAATGTTATAAGAAAATCTTTTGTCTTCTGGCTTAAAAGTATTAATTTATACCTGCTAATCCGGTATATGAGGAAGCTTTTATCTATAGTTTGCTCTGGCTAGCGTAGCACAAACTTTAGTAAAGCAAAATTCTCTCCTCACAAACTAGTTGGAGATTTCCTGAAGTTAATAGAAAGTAAAACCAGTGGGTAGAAATAGGGAGGCAGAAAGCATCAGACTGCTAATTTCTTTTTGGAAAATACTGAGCTTTCAGCTTGGCTGAATATTGCAGAGATGCCAAGCAGAATGTTAAAAAACAAAAACAAAAAACAAAAAACCAAGTGTATCTGTACTTCACTAATTTTATGTTTAAATCAAAATCCTAAGGTCATATTTTTAGCTATCTGTAGTGTTCACCAGAGTAGAAAGCTTTACTTCTCTAATGTATAAGAAATAAAATGTGAAAATAATAAACAAATGGATTTAGTATTACATGTGTATTTAGCGATTTACACTTGGTTCACTTTTTGACCCTTAAGACACAAGCTTCTGAAGCAATTGGCTCTCGAGTATTTTTTTTTTGTCTCCATATGGTGTGACATAATAAGATATGAATTCACATCTACTTAATTATGACATCAAATAGGTGCTCCACTTTGCACTCTATTTTCTAGAAGCAACAATGACTGTCTCCATCCTTTTCCTTATCTAAATATCTCCTATGAGCTCTAGAGCTCACTTACCTTTCTAGGAAGTAGAAATATGAAGTCTGGCCTCTGACAGATAAAACATAAGGGTGTTTAATCTTCTTTGAAAATTAAGGAAAATTTTTTTTTTTACTAATGACACTAGCAAAGTCAATAAAATTGGATAATCTAACGTTCTCTGTCTCCCCTAAAGAAGTGACCTTACTACCCTTTTTACATATGTACCATTACCTAGCTAATTTAGGCAAAAAGCATTTGCTTTTACATGAATTTCTTTGGATTGCCATCTGGTTGTTTTCAGCCAGAATTGTCTAGATTGATTCAGTGTGGGTTCATGAAAGAAAAGAAGGCTACCTTCAAATAGACATGGGAGTGAATTTTTATGCATTAGATGCATGCCATTCATCACTACTGCCTTTGATGTTTGCAAAGAATACCTTTTGTGGAAAGCACAGAGACATAGTACATAGAAGCACTTAGGAATCTTTACACCCAAATCTAAATGACAATAATGGGATGCAGGTTACTTTACAAAGCTTTGATGAAGTACATACCTCAGACAAAATATTGCAGTGATCCTACCTACACTCCTGTGCTGGCTGTTTTCTGGAAACACATTGGATATCTTTCCAAAAGATGTTATGTAAAAAACGTTAGCATTTTATGGAAACTAAGCACAAAACCTATTTCCCAAGTGCATTAAAAAGAATATAATCTGATGTCCCATACTGATCCATTCTATACCACCTGGAAACAGGGAACCTTTAAATGAGTGGTTAAGTAACCATGAAAAGTGCCATACAGACACCAAAGGCCACAATATGTAGCATCTAGTTGGAATACTTTGAAAATTACAGTATCTAAAACAAAAGTATCCTTTTCTGCGTAACATGTAAAAGAAGAATTCACAACTCTTTTCTATGCATTCTGAGCCCTCTGATCTTGAAGGTTTCAGTAAAGCATGGAGATTTAGGTAAAGATTGGTGTTTTATCTTAGCACTTAACTTTAAAGGGAAAAATGAGCAGACTCTCTGGATGGGCTCATGCTGGCTATAGCAAGACTCCAGTAGCTCTTCAGTACTTGCCAGACTCCATCAAAATGTCATGCCATAAAGACCGCTTTCCCTGTGCCAAGTTGATACAATAAATTAATAATTCTGTACAATTTCTAGGCAAAGTTTGACAAGTATTAAAGAACTACAGTGGCATTGATAGCCAACATTGGTCTGAACTCCAGAGCAATATGTATTTTCCTTATCTGTTCATATCACTAAGAATCCTATAGGTGAGAAACCATACATTATAGAATGCAGTATTCAAAGGCAGCAACACATCCAAATAACATTGGACCAAAGAATGTAATGGGCAGCTAAAGAGTGGATTTGAAATGACTTCAGCAACAGATACAACTGGTTGGCACACAAGAAAAACAAAAGAAAACAACAACAAAAAAAAAACCCACCAAAATACCACACTAAATATTGAAAGTAGTGCTCAAATCTAGCCCTGAATGTTAAAGGACTGCTGCAAGTAGTTATTTGAAAAAGACTTACTTGTGACACAGAGAATAACATTTTCTTGTAAAGGCAAGCTAGTGGTTGAATAAAGTTGGAAAATAGGAAAAAAAAATCCGTCTATTTTATCTTAGCGATTTTAAGGTTGATTATAGCAAGAAAGAGTCAATCCATCACTAGAGTCACATGGTCTAATTAATTTGGATTTAAAATTAGTTACATTGGCTATAACCATCTGCATATTCAAGAAATGCTCTGAAGTCCCACTGTATTTGAAGCTTCTCTATGAAGAGATAAGAAAACTCGTATGAACTACTTTTTAAAGAGTAAGCCTTTGCAAAGTCAAGAATAATGAATAAGGCCATCCTAGGTGAGGGAAGTTATTGGTGTGGTACAAAAAGAATACTTCTTCAGAATGGCATAAATAAAGGTCTTAGTTTTGCTTGAAAATTACTTGCCTTGCTATTACATTGTATTTTTTATATAATTCAAATTATAATTTATCTGGCCCACAGGGCACTTAGATACCTTGTCAAATATTATGCTGGATACATTGATGATGATGTTTTTCAGATGAAGTTAGCTTCTTACTCTTCTCTTTTCCTTTTGTCTTAAGGCAACATCTCACTGTATAGCCCAGGCTGGCCATGAACCCATAATCCTCCTACTTCTGCTTCCTGAGTGTTGTGATTTATAGATGCACATCACCACAGCCAGTTGAGCTTAACATTTGGCTGATAAACTAAGTAAAAGATTATCCTCCCCGATGTAGATTAATGTTGTACAATTGGTTGAAGTCCTGAATTAAAACAAAATGCTTAACCTTCTGCTCCCACCTATCTGACTTCAAACTATGACATCAGCTTTGTAAGGCTTTTGGTCTCAAATTGAAAAATTACCTCTTTTTGGTTTGTCAGTATACAAACCTTCATGTTGAATCTATACTATCTACTTTCCTGTTTCTCCAGTGTGCTGGCTTGTACTAGAAGTAGTGTGCGTGTGTGTGTGTGTGTGTGTGTGTGTGTGTGTGTGTGTACATTCACATTCATGTGTGTGTGTATGTGTCTTCAATTCTTAGAAAGAGATACCCTTTTCAAAATCCATGTGTTCTCTTTAATCTCACTTTCTCTAACATATCAACACTTCCCTCTTCAGTGACATCTTTCCATGTGACTAAATCATATATGATAAAGGCCATTGTTTAAGTCTTCCTCCCCACATTGCATTCCCATAAGCTCCCACCTCAGCTGCAACTCTATTCTGTTTTCACCACAACATTCTGCAGGGAGTGGGGGGTATCTGTGCTTTCAATGCCTCAGCTG
This sequence comes from Montemys delectorum, assembly GCA_019843815.1. Taxonomy (NCBI): domain Eukaryota; kingdom Metazoa; phylum Chordata; class Mammalia; order Rodentia; family Muridae; genus Montemys; species Montemys delectorum. The sequence goes on along the minus strand of JADRCD010165789.1, from coordinate 5,108 downwards.
CTCACTCTGTTTACCCTGCAGCCAGGCTTCTGTCTCAAACAAAGGAAAACAGTTTCTTGGGATTTTCTCTTTCCTTCTGAATTTCCAGTTTGCTAGCATATGGGTTCTGGGACACAGTTAAGGTTATAATAAACTAAATATTATATAGAAAGTTGACTATGTGGCAAGCTATTCTCTCGAGAAGACCGTGCAACAAGGACAGGAGAAACGGGAAATGAAATCTAATGTAGGGTATCAAGGTAGATGAAAATGTGTTTGTTGAGCTTGAGCAAAGTCTGCAGGTGGAAGAGAAAGAGCCGTTTTACAATAAAAGCAAAAACAATAAAAGCAGAGGCTAATTTATAGTACAAGGACTCAAGGTCTAAAAGGGACAGAATCAATTCAAAATATACGAGAAGTGACTGTTTTACAAGCATAGAGTAAACAAGTTAATGGAATACCCGGAATATCT
>JADRCD010165788.1:0-12526 GCA_019843815.1 Montemys delectorum | reverse complement strand
CCTCCTCCTCCTCCTCCTCCTCCTCCTCTTCCTCTTATCCTTTGCCTCCTCCTCCTCTTCCTCCTTCTGCTGCTCCTTCTTCTGCTTCTCCTGCTTCTCTTTCTTCTGCTCCTGCTGCTTCTGATTTATTAAAATCCCAATGCCAACAGCTTAATCCTTATTTCCCCATAATTCCCAAATGTTATAAATACGTTATTTTTAAAATTTATTTATTTAATTCACTTTACATCCTGATCACAGTTCCCCCTCTTCTCTTCTCAATCAAACCCTTACAAATTCCTCCCTCTATTGCCCCCTCCCTTTCTCTTCAGAGAAGTACCCTTGGATACTACCTCACCCTGGCACATCTAGTCCCAGCAGGTCTTGGCACATCCTCTCCCACTGAGGCCCCACCAGGCAGTACAAGTAGAGAGGATCCAATGTCAGGGAGCAGAGACCAAAGCAGCTTCCACACCATTTGTTAGGGGATCCACATGAAGATCAAGCTGCACATTTGCTACAAATGTGTAGGAAGGGGATCTAGGACCAACTCCTGCATGTTCCCTGGTTTGGTGCCCCAGGCTCTGTGAGCCCTCTTGGTCCCAGGTTAGTTCACTCTGTGGATTTTTTTGTGGTTTCCTTGGACTATCTGGCTCATTCAATCCTATCCCATACTCATTCACATGACTCCCCAGGCTCTGCCTGATGTTTGGCTGCATATCTCTGCATCTCCTTCCATATGCTACTGGATGAAGCCTCTCAGGAGACAGTTATGCTAGGTTCCTGTCTGTAAGCATAGCATAGTATTATTAATATTGTCAGGGGCTGGCTTTCTCATATGATATGGGTCTCAAGTGATGGACTTCTAGAATGAAGCTTAAGCCAAAAAGAGTGAGATTTTAAGAAATACAGATTCTGAGTTTGACTACACAAGTGCCTCTGTTTCTGCCACACAACCTGTGTGTGTGGGGGGGGGCTGTTGGGGGGTGTTACTGTATATTTCCTCCTGGTTTTGCTCAACTAAAGAGCCAATTTGGAGACCATTTCTTTTCAGAGAAGACCAGGAGTTTGAAAAGCTGTCTGGGTAACTGGCCCATTACTTACTTGCCAGAGATAAGTGATGTGACTTTCAGTTATTCAGTGTATTTTTGCTAAGCAGCTGCATGGCCTATGCCGTGTTCTAGGTGCCAAGGGTACATCAGTGAACAAAATACTAGCATTTCTGCCCTCTTGGAGTTTACTGTAAAGGCTAGTAGACTAGTAACAGGAAAGACAATGAATAAAACATGAGGGAGACTTGCAAGCACTATGGAGAAAGAGCTGGGATGATGGGTGGGTAATGATGTCGATGAGTGGAGAGTGGGCTGAGGATGGATAGGTGGTATATGCCAGTTTGCAGAATGTGTATGCAGCCTCCACAGAGGCCGTCGTGGGCAATCTATTGCTACAGTGCCACTGCCCCATGGCCTGCAGGCAGACTTGACGTATCTTCCTGTTTGTTTGCTTCGTGGAACTTTCCAACCTCGCTCCTCCTCTGTGATGATCTTATTTACTTGTTTGTTCTTTCTTTAAATAATGTGGGTGAATGCAGATGTGATTGTAGGAGGTGTGAACTGTGGGAGAAGGAACTGAGAACGGGTCAGGTCTGTGAAAGCTCAGTCCACGGCCTTGGAACAGAGTCGAAGGAAATAGACTCTGATACTGGGTTTGTAGCCAGACAGCTCTGAATTCAAGCTTGGGGGAGTTTTCCTAATTGGAAATAGAAAGGTATTCAGGTAGGCGAAGGGCCTGGGGAAACAACTTGGCTGAGATACCCTGATGCCTGGGTTAGCTATGTGAGCCACCCCCTTATTGGTCTGATGGGACATGGGTGGAATTAGAGGCCAGTTTTGTTCCTGACTTAGTGCTAAGATGTGAAAAGAATTTCAACTGGAGGGACCCTTAACCCTACACTGACCTTAATGCTGCTGTCCCATCTATGGTAAATTGCAACACATTTCCCCATGGGAGCCTACGGAGGAGTGTCCTTAATCATCCACCGAAACTCGGGGCAGGTGTTAATTAGTCCATCGTGTGGTGATTCTATCTTTCCTTCATTAAGGATGAGGACAGAGCAGGGCCCCCTCTTGCTCCTGGATCCTCCCTGCCTTCTACAGGAGGCTGCTGGGGTGGGGAGTTTAAGTGTAAGGACCGTGTGGAATTGAACATCCCAGCTCTGCCACGCCAGTCCCAAGGGGAATACTCCACACTAGAGTCACTGCAGGAAGAAGCACACTGACCTCTAACAGCCCTACGTCCTGGGAGTTGTCTCACCGTAACAGGAGGCCCTTCTTGCTGAGGTACCACGCCAACAAATTGTTCTTCTTCTGAGCATCTCCTCGCGATGCTCCTCTTAGCACTGAGGAACAAATACACTCAGGGATATGCTCACCTCAGCCTTCAGAGGTGGTGACTTGTAACAGGAGAACTTTAATAGGGGTGCACCAGGTTGAAATTGAGGCATCAAAGTTGTCACCCTTAGTAGTTGCATCTGGGTTATGTGACTATGGTCAAGTCACACAAAAGTGTGTTAAAAATTTCTCCTGTAAAATGAGTTTGAGATTTTTTTTTTTAATAATTCATTTTATCAGAGACATTTACATTTGTGGTGGAGAAGTGAAAGAATATTAACGGAAATTATATGAAAGCCCTGAGATATTAGCCTGGTTTAAGATCTGGATATGTTAACTCACACTCTTTTGAGAGTAGACCTGTTTAGGAGTGGAGGCCCAACCAGGTTTTAAGTGCTTAAATACTTTTTGTAGTCAGCTTATAGGCAAAATGAAAGGACTTCAGAAAGTTGCACAGGCCTTTTCTGTCAGGGCCTGTGATTCTAACTGAGGCAGTGAGTACTTTGGTCCCAAGCTAATGATGCCCAACCTTTCTGCTATGTGACATGAGCTTTTAGCTCAGATGCTAACCCCACCCCCTACCAGTTGACTTTAGAGAAGTTTCTTCAATTTTCGAGTCTCTATTTTTTTTTTCCAACATGGAAAATGTTAGCATTTAATTAACCTCCGGAGTGGCTTTTAAGCCACCAGAACACAGGCACCTCCAACATCCTCAATCTTCTCTTCAGCTCTTCTGCTCAAGAATTTGGCCTTCACGATGACGGGTTGCTTGGGGAGCTTTCCCTTGCCCAGAACTTCGTAGTAGCCCGGTGGAACAACATCAACGACCAGAGCAGCTCCTGTCTTGTTTTTTGCTGCATTGACTCGTGTCTGCTCGCTGACCAGCGTCCACAATTTATCCAGGTTGACAGATGGGAAGAAGCAATGGTTCTTCTTCTAGTGGTAATGCCTCATACCAACTTTCCCAAAGTAACCTGGATGATATTTGTCAAAGTTGATCCTGTGGTGATGCACGCCTCTAGCATTCCCGCGGCCTCCTGGGTGCTTACGGTGCTTACCGATGCGGCAGTGGCCGTGGCTCACGTGGCCCCGGAGTTTCCGGGTCTTCCTCAGTCTGGATGGCGTAGCGGCGGCAGAAAGAGAAGAGAGAGTCTCAATTTTTTTTTTTTTTTAAAAAAAAAAAACGATTTTATTTATTTTATGTACATGAGTACACTGTAGCTGTCTTCAGACACTCCAGAAGAGGGCATCGGATCCCATTACAGATGGTTGTGAGCCACCGTGTGGTTGCTGGGAATTGAACTCAGGACCTCAGGAAGAAGAGTCAGTGCTCTTAACCCTTGAGTTATTTCTCCAGCCCCCTTCATTTTTATTTTAACCTACACATTTGGGGTAATTATTTCCACCCCATTTGTGGTGGGTATTGAAATGAAAGCAAGCAAACAAAAACAAAAAACAAAAACAAAAATCGAGAAAATTGTGTGAAGTGTTTTACATGGTAGCATGTGGAAACCGGAAAGCACTGACTGGTGACCGTGTAATTCTTGGGTGGGATTTCCAGGTTCCCATTTCCTAGACTTGCTTCTAATTCTCCTTGACATGAGAAGGCTCCACCTGTGCAGTGGCGGGAGAGCCAAGCTGACACATATAAGGCATGACCAAGAAACTACACAGTGCAAGGCCCTCTGATGTGACCTGCCTCACCTTTTAATTTGCAAATAAGGGTCCAAGGCTCAGAGAGGTTGGTGCCCGAATAATCTCAATAGAAAATTACTGAAAGCTGGATAAGGACCCAGGTGATTTGATACGGGGATTGCAGAGCCTTCCACAGCCTTTCAGGTTTTATAATTTATCCCTGAGGTGAGATATCCTCTCCATGTTACTGCTGTACAGCTCTGAGGTCCAGGGAACTTTTTCATGAAGGACAGAGCAGTGTCCAAGGCCGTCATTTCCAAAGTCCACAGGCGCCCCCTGTTGGTTAAGAACTGCGGCTGCTTTGAGTAGGCTTTCTGGGTACCCTGCACTACGCACTGTGGTGTGATTGTTTTTGTTTGTTTGTTTGTTTCCTGTAGCTATTCCAGCTCGCTGTCCCATTTTAAAGACATTCTAATAATGAATGACAAATAATAGTAAGAGACAGGTTTAGCCATGCAAGTACCACCTCAGGTCTTCATGCAGACCCAGATTTCTATCTCACACACTTCCTTCTGTCAGAATGAGTTTATAGGCACTTGAGTGTCTCAAGATGTCCTTGTTTCTCCTTATGTTTGGAAGATAGGTTGGCTGGGTATAAAGTTCTGGGATGTCAGTTGTTTCAGTAGTTTACAGATACTGTGCTATATTGTAGGACGTGCTTATTTCTGTCACCCCTCCATTCCGCATTTCTGCGTAACAAATAATCTTTTTTTTTTTTTTTTTTTTTTTTTTTTTTTTTTTTTTTTTTTTTTGGCTATATTATAGAAGCCTTTCCTTGTTACTGTTCTACCAAAGTTGACTTGGAAGTACCTTGATATAACTTTCTTTGTGCTTCTTGTGTTTTAAAATCAATAATATTCCCCGACGCATAGTTTTCTTTAAAAAATTACCACCTGGAACAATTGTTCATTTTTTCTTCAGAACACATTTCTCCTACCATCACGTAGGTCTTTCTTTTGGGGATCCCAGCTATCAAGGCCACATGAAATTGACTGCCCCGTGTTTATGTCACTCTAACTCATTTTATAGTTTGTGTTTCCTCTGATTCTCTTTGAATTGTCTCTCTAGTGAGGTTTCCAGATCTATTAACCCTTTCTTCTGTAGCTCGTAACATACTGCTAATCAAGCCCACCTCCTCTATGATGGACTTGTGTCACATCCAGTTAATTTCCTTCTCAGACACTTTAGTTTTTCTTTCAAGGAACTTCATATGAGCCCTCACACCCATCTTCTTTGCCTCTGCTGAATTTCTCTGTACTGTAGAGTGAGTGTCCCTAATGCCCTCATTTACTGGGTCTATGAACATGTACTTTACCACTTAGCTATACCCCCAGCCCATGACTAATCTTTGTTAATATGGTATCCTCGGAGCTATTGGTTTCACCCCCAATACCAAAACCCGAAGTGATTAACCCTGTGAGTACTGCTCCTTTCAGTTTTGCATCAGAAGATATGGAGGAAGAACTGAGCGCGTCTAACTACTGCCTGGGGAGACTTGGGCTGTCCACTGTGAAGACATGGCACTCTTTGTAACTGTGGGTGAGTCCTTGGTAGTGATGGCTCCTTTCCTTGCCTTAGAAACCTTCCTCACTGATAAGAGTTCAGCATTCCAGGGCTACAGATTTGAGGGGACCACTCCAGACTGTCGGAGCCTAGCGCCCTTCCCCACTTATACATGCATACAGCAGTACAAATATTTAAGTGTATGTGTATATACATATACATACACATATACATAGTGTCCTTCCCCTTCACAAGAATCTCGTTTCAGAACTCAATCTTGCAATTGTTTACTTCTAGGGTCACTCAGGACCAAGCTTCTTTGGTCCTGGAAGAACACTGCTTTCGTCTGGTTCCCTTCCTGTGCCACATCCTGGAAACCCAGATTAGGAAGCTGAGCAGCTCTAAGGCTTAGTTTGCTTACTTCTCATCTATCTGGATCTGGGCTTGCTCTGACTCTATGTTTAGAAAACATTGTTTTCCTGTATTTTGTCAGGTTTCATAGTTGTTTTAGGAGAATGATAAAGCCATTTCTGTATTTTCATTTTCACCAGAAAATGAAGTTTACATTTTATACTTTCATTAGCTTAATGCTTAATACCATTATTCTGGTCTTCCTGGGGGATTATAAATTAAAATCATAAAAACTGAGTAAAATCATAAAAGCTTGTGGTTCTAGCATTCAGGAAGCTGAGGTAGGATGATTATACTACTGCCTCAAATTCTAGGCCAGCCTGAGGTACATAGTAAGACTCTGTCAAAGAAAGAAAGAAAAAAAGGAAAGATTATAATTACATTTCCATCCTATTAAAATTCCAAACTGACTAATAAAAATTGACATCCCCCTTCCTTCACCCTACTCCCACAAACCTTCTGCTCAAGCACCTGCATTTTCCACAGGTGAGGTGGGTATTATCTTTTATGTTCAGAATGGGTCCATGTAAGTGCCAGCACTTACTCACCAGGTCAAAGTCATCTGATAGGGCCTCATGGAATTAAATCAGGCCACTTGGATGATTCACAGCACAACTGAGGTTATATCAATTCTATTGAGAACAATCAGACCTTTTATACCCTTCTGGAAACAGAATATTGTATCAGTTTCGAGGGTCAACACAGTTGTAGTTGCTAGAATACACTGGCATTTGCAAGCTATACAGGTCGCACAAGATTAATATCTAAGATCAATTGTCCTGTCAGGCTTTCGTGGAGTCTAACCTGGAGAACTTATGACGAAAAACTCATAAGGCAGCTAGGCCAGGGAACTCCATGATCGCCTGCAGGTCCACGGTCCTTGACAGACATGTTCTAAATGGAGAGTTGAGGAGTGAGAGGCTGAGTACAAGGGGGTGAGAGGCATGGTAGATAGTAGAGAGGAGGGGAACAATGTGGATCTTTCTCAGAGACAATCTTACCCTACTTCAACTGACTTGGTCATCTCTCTTTCCACTAAGGATAAAATTTCTTCTTCTTCCACGGACCCTCTTTATTTAGTCTTCAAAGCTATAGCTATTTTCTTAGGGGTGTCCTAGGATATCCACAGGATTCCTTCATGACCACGCTCTTTTAGAGACTTAAACAACTTTGGTAGAAAGGTCAGAGGAAGTAGATCAGGACAGACCAGCGACTCCCAGGAAAGAGCAGAGGCTGTGGGTTCACTGATACCCTTTAGGAACAAAGTCTATGGTACTTTTGTTATTTAGAACAAATGTGTGAAGAACAGTTCTGCCTCGTGACAATGGCACCATATTCACTGCCTGCTTGTTGGGAGGCAAATTTCCAGAACCCAAGACAGACAGGAAGGTCCTGACCATGAAATAATCAGTTCCATGAGAGTTACTGAGCCTGAGAGGACCAACCAAGTTTCCTGCTTAACTCTTCACAGGAATGTGAGACTTTGGCTTCTTGTTCTTTAAGACTGTAGTTGCAGAATGCCTGGAGAAGAAGGCCAGAGCACACTTAACAGAATGGTGAGCTACGGGGTGGACACTTAAGTAAAATGATATTTTAGGAAAGATGGTAGGGATGGTAAGTTGCTTTAGACTGTTAAACCCTGCCTGGAGTCCAGAAGTGGAAACTGTACCCCAAAGAACTGTACCTCATTTGCCAGGCCCAATACTGGTATTAAAATCTTGATTTTGTCCATTCTTTACAACAACCTTATGTGGTGAGCTCTGCCCTTGTGTGCTTTATAACAGAGGACAATTAGACTTCATAAGGCTTACTCTTCTAAGTTGGAATGACAGAAGTGTGTGGGAAGTCTGAAAGCAGGCTGAGATATTAGGTAAAGCCTTCAGGTGAACTCACTCTGGAGGTGCAGCTTCCCCATGGGAGATGCCCTCAGGCATTAGGGTGACCAGGGGTAGGAGCCTCACTCAGAGTCAAGAAGGGATATAACAGAAGCAAGAAATGTGAGGTGAACATGAAAGAAAGATCTAGTCTGTAGAGAAACTGAATTCAGGTGAAGGAGTGAAATCTTAGTTTGGACTGTGTGAAATTGTTGTGTTATAGTCCAAAATGGTGGATGAGGAATGGTTTGTGTTCAAGTTCACGAAAGGCCCCCAGGATCCACACCCATCTTCCATATTACTCATGAAATATAGATAAGAGTGAGGTAAACCAGATGCCTTATTTTGGCATCTGGAGTGTACAACATTCTGCAACTACATCTTCAATAAGGCACCTGTTAAAGCATACACATTGCTTATGAGGAGTAAGAGTTACATAACACCTCTACCCTATTAGTTTTATCGAAGCAATTTGTCACTTACCCAGAACAATATACAAAATGATGGAGTGGGCATTTTAATCACATAGTCACTTGGATTGACCTTTGTGGAGGGAACTGCTTTTAGGACAGGAAGACTAGAGGGGACTGAGAGAGAAGACCCAACCTGGGAACTCTCCCCAAAAATGCTGTTTGATTTGTTTCTGTGGCTGTCCTGTATGGCAGGCTTGTGACTCTGTGGTAATCTGGCTCCCTCTTCAGGCAAAGTTTTGAAATGCACAACCTTGCATCAAACGTTGCTGATTTGAAAACCCTGTAAGGAAAATTCAATGTATCCTAGTGTGAGCAGATATGGGCAGTGGCCATCACTGCTGTTGTTGTTCAAGGATATAAAACATGCTCAGAGCTGCCCAGGCTAACAACTCAATAGTGTCAGAGTTGGGGTTGACCTCTGTGTTTGCTACTCTGAGACACAGGAAAACTTAAGGGCAAGGACCAACTCTTACCTTCTTCCACCTCACCAGACTATAGCGGAGGACAATAGTCCTGAGCCCTCAAAGACAGAAGCCTAAACCTCCACCCTTGGCACTTCTTCTCAGAGTTTGGCAAATTCTCACCCTACTGCACAGAATGAGCCTTAGACTTTAGAGATGTGTGGGGGTCAGTCCTTCTGTCCTGCATTGTTTCCATGGTGTCTGCTTGGCTTGCTCCTTCCCTTCATTCATGTTCTTGGAGATCATCTGGGAAACTGTATTTATGGGGACTCCTTCTCTTCCTGCTGCCTCACCTTCGGGCAATCACCTCTTGTTTTGTTCCCTCTTTGACAGGTGAGAAAAATTTGAATTTTGGAGGTGGAAGAGCACCTATCCATGCATTCATTTAGTGTGCCTCTTCATATGTCCCTTCAATGTTGTTGACAGTTAATAACACTTTGATGCAGTTAGTGAATAAATAAATTGTACAAAATCTAAGGTAGACTTGGCTGTAAAAAAAGAGTCACATAAAGAGGCTTGGGAGTTTGAGAGCCAGGAGTAAATTGTACTTTTAATGGACTAGAGCTTTATTAAAAACCATGATTGAGGTAACTTGGTAAGAAGATTCCAGGCCATTAAGTGCCTATGCTTACTTATTTGGCAAGGTCAACTAATATGACTGCAAGAAATTAAACCAGGTTGGTTGGACGGGGCACAGCATATCTGAGCTGTGACAATTTTATTGAGAGCAATCAGACTTTTTAATACCTTTATCAGAAAAAATATAATGGCAATTGCTAAGATCAATACTGTTGTAGTTGCCAGAAACCAATGAGGTTTGCAAAGTATACAGGGTACACAAGACTAATGTCTAAGACCAATCTTTCTGTCAACCTCTCATGCTTCTTTGACTACTTAGGGAACCAGAACATCTAATGTATTAGCTCATTGCCCATGGGAAAACAACACACTATTGCTGGGTCTCAATTTTTCAACCTGTAAATGGATTTATAATCCTATCCAAGGAGAGATGATAAGTGAGGACGTGTAGGTGCCTTGTGAGGCCCAGGATGCCAATACATACTCCAGATGTGGTAATGCACATGTGTTGTCCTTCTCTCACTGCTCTTCAGCAACAATAGCCTGTCTGATATACTATGTATGAATTAGGCTCACTGGCACATTTGTCCTGGCTTCATTTATGGCCTGTGCAGGAAACCATAGTTGGCCTTGCCTAGCTGCCTTGAGAGACATGAGCACTCAGGATACTTTGTGTTTCTTTGTATGTTCCCTTATTAGTCAATGAAGCATGGAAACTTGCGGCGACAATTGGTCTTAAACATTATTCTATGTTCTTCTTTCTTGTGGCTGATGGGGGCTAGAGATCAGGAGATCTTTATGGAAGATCTGTGTGTTCTTTTGTGTGTGTTGGATGTGTTGGAGTGTAGACTGGAGTCTGGGGATGACAGGTATCCGTATTTAGTTTCTTCCTGGCTTTTGTGCCTAGAAAAGATGCTGCCAGGCTGCTTGCCTAGTGAAGAGTGGCGCCACCTGCTGTTTGTATGTGAAATCTGCTTTTTCATGCAAAGGCTTGTCTTTAGGTCTACCTTGAAGTGACACACAGAGTCCTCCTGGATATATGACTCTAGTAAATCAGTTCTTGATTGTCTTTCATAGCACTTTGTATCTATAATTCCTTGTAGTATCATCACTCTAACTTCCTTTGTCTGTTTGTGCCAGTGTGTGTTAGTTTGCTACCTCCGTGCCCCACCTTCAGTTAAACTACCAAGACTACAAAAATTATCTACTCTAAACCATCCCCAACAGTCCCCTTGGTCTTTCTTGTCCCCAAGATGTCCTACTTCCACCTCTTTTGCATCTACTGTGTCTGTCTCCCTCTAGTGGAGGATAAGGGAGTCAGCACCATTTGTCTCTGATTCCTAAGATAAATCTAAGGCCTGAGAATATATGAGGTGTTCAGTACAGTTATGAGAAAGAGCACGTGGGAGACTGATGAAAGCATCCTACACCCACATAGGCACAGTTTATACAAGTAGAAAATGTCGCTATCCAATGGCAACCTTCTAAAGGATGATTGCGTGACTGCATCTGCAAATGTCTGCCACTAATTCTTGATGCTGAGAACTCAGTAGCATCTCTTTAAAAAGCTTCATAGCTGTTGACACTCACACGAAACTCCAGATGTTGAGGTCTTGACTTTCACACAGATCAACTGCATGCATTTTGAGTTTTGTCAACACAGGCTCCCCTTGTTTCTCCCTTTAATTGAATACCCTGATTACAAATTCCCCTCCCTCTATTCCTCCTAGTTCCTCCCAATCTCCCCTCTCATCTGGGTCTACTCCTTTTCTGTCTCTCATTAGAAAACAAACATGTTCCTAAGGGATAGTAATAAAACAAAACACAATATGAAAAAAAACCTAACACATTGGAATTGGACAAAACAAGCAGAAGAAAAAGAGCCCAAGAGAAGGCATACAAAACAGAGATCCATTTGTTTGTACTTTCTGGAGTCCCCCCCCCCCTTTTTTTTGAGACAGGGTTTCTCTTTGTAGCCCTGGCTGTCTTGGAACTCACTCCGTAGACATGTCCAATTTTCTGAGGAACCACCAAACTGATGAGTACCAGCTTGCAAACCTACTGTACTGGCTGGTTTTGTGTGTCAACTTGACACAGGCTGGAGTTATCACAGAGAAGGGAGTTTCAGTTGGGAAAGTGCCTCCATGAGATCCAGCTGTGGGGCATTTTCTCAATTAGTGATCAAGGGGGTAGGGCCCCCTTGTGGATGGTGCCATCCCTGGGCTGGAAGTCTTGGGTTCTATAAGAGAGCAGGCTGAGCAAGCCAGGGGTGGCCTCTGCATCAGCTCCTGTTTCCTGACCTGCTTGAGTTTCAGTCCTGACTTCCTCTGGTGATCAACAGCAATGTGGAAGTAAGCTGAATAAACCCTTTCCTCCCCAACTTGCTTTTTGGTCATGATGTTTGTGCAGGAATAGAAACTCTGACTAAGACAAATTGGTACCAGCATAGTGGGGTATTCTTGTGACAACCTGACCATGTTTTGGGGAGGACTGTGGAAGGACTTTGGAACTTTGAGCTAGAAGAGCCACTGTTTGTTAAGAACTCTGTGGAATGTTCTGTAGAAGCTTGGAAGATCATGTTGAGAACAGTGCAGAAGATGAGGACCTGGCTTGTAAAATTTCAGAGGGAAGATTAAAGACTCTTATCAGGGCTATGTTGTTTTGATTGTGAAGATTCTGTGGTTTTGGTTAGCTAGGGCTGAAGTATCAGCTGTGATTAACAAGAAACAGAACTACTAAAGTGAAAACTTTACATTACTGGGACTATTGATGTTGGTGAGCTGGAGCTAAGAAATTAGCGGTGATTAAGAAGAGACCAGCATCATTGAAGTGGCATCTTCTGGGGAGTGTTTTCTGAGAGCACAAAGAGGCTATATTCCAGAGATAGCCAAGGTTGTACCTTGTGCTGCAGCAGGACTTGGTAATGTGTAAGAGTCATCCAGATGGTACTGCTTTTGACAGCACGAAGGGGTCATAAAGAGCAGCTGAGGCTCAGCACAGTGAGAGGCCATGGAAGGCCATTGGTGAAGGTGTAGCCTCAGTTTGCAATTGATGGCCCAGGACTGAAGGTGTCATGCAAAAAAGTTGAGGCTTGGCACCGTGAAGACAGTCTATGAGAGGCTATTGGTAAAGCCTAGTTACAGCAGTGTTTTGGGAATGCC
>JADRCD010165786.1:0-28648 GCA_019843815.1 Montemys delectorum | reverse complement strand
TGTGGGGGGGAGGTAAGAGGACAGTATGTGGGGGCACATAGAAGGGGAGTGGGGAGGTAGGTAGGAGGGGAGTGGGGTGGGGAAGGAAGGAGGGAGGGGAAGCCAGGCACTGTTGAGAGGTATACCCCAGGGGCTTGTGGGAAGGGAGGCTGCATGTGACTTGCTGGCATTTGTGGTTGCCGCTGTGCTGTGCTTTTAGGATGCACCAAGCAAGGGTCTTGTTCATCTGGTGGGGGCATTCCCCAGAGCCTGGAAGTAAAGACCAGCATGTGTGTTCAGAGCCTCAGACCGCGGAGAGACCTCCACCGAAGCAGGAGGTGTGACAGACGCAAATGCATTAGACACAACCTCGAGGCTCAGTTAAAAAGATGTGACTAGCCAGTCACGTAGGACTTGTATTTCAGGGGTGTTATCCATATTGACAGCTATAAATTTCCTTTTGACCTCATGGGGTCAATGTTACAGTTCGTAATTTTCAGAAAGAGAAGTAGTCATTTTTATCAACAGGCTTAGGAGCAAGCCTGGATGCGTGGACTCCAAAGTTTCTGCCCGAGAGCAACATAAGGGCTCACCTTGTGGAGGTGACGGCAGCCCAGCTCTTCTGCGCCTGCCTCCCCCCCCCCCCCCCCCCCCCCCGTCCACGTGTGACACGTGACCCTTGCCTCTCCAGTGTCGGAGGAGTGAGCGAGCCTGGGTTCTGTTGACCAATCAGGACGAATGGTGGCTCCCAGGGAACTTTGGAGGTTGAAGAGGCAGGGTGCCTTGCCCAGACTCACACAGCAGAACGGTAGGTAGTACATATGGGGAGCAGCTAGTGTGTGTTCACCAGCACGGAAACCTTCCACAGGGAAGAGGATGGGTGGGCTCTGTACCTTAGTGCCTGCTCTGTTCAGAGGCCAGCACCAGGGGGCAGCAGAGGGCCATCTCCCTCAGAAGTAGTCTGAGGGCTTGACCAATACAGAGTGGGTACTTAGTAAGGGAACAGGGTAGCTGTAGGAGCTGAGACCTCAGAGCACAGGTTCCAGTTGTGGGGGCTCACTAGAACATTCTGTACCCCCCACCCCCAATCTCCACTGGCCTTGCTGGAATGATCTCCAAGCAAGGTCGGGAGGCAGCTTTTATTTGCAGTTTGCCTCATCTGCTCTGGCCAGAAAAAAAGGCTTCCAGTTTGCTAATCATGCCTCTAAAAGTACCTTTTGAAAAGCCTTTGACCCAGAGAGAGGACTACTGAATGGGCTAATGGGGATTTTGGAGACTGGCTGGCATCAGATTGTTCAAATTTTGTGGCTCCATCTTTCCCTTCTTCTCACAGCCCTTCCTTCACTGGTGGAAGGAGGGACAGGGCAGAAAGGGCTGTGGTGCACAGCACGGAAACAGCACAGTCAGGGCCAACCTTTCCTTCTGCTTGGAGACACCGTGGCTTGACACAGACAGCCGGCTGTCACAGGTGCCCTTTCTCCCTCCCTCCCTCCCTGGCATCTTTATTCCTCAGAGCCACCAGACTCTGCCTCTGAAAACATCAAGGGGGGAAATGGCCAGGGCAAGGGAAGCCAGCAGAACCAGGTCTCTGAAGACACACACACACTTCGGAAGTGGGAAGGGGGCTTTCTTCAAGCTCTGCTGCCATGCGAGTTGTCAGGGACAAGCGGTCACTTTTCACCTGCTGGCCTGTGAGGGTATCTGACAGCACATCACATACTTCACTGCCACAGACTGCAAACAGGGTGTCGGGGAGAAGGCTGTCCTTAAAGGCCACGTGTCCGAGGGAGGGGGGGCACCTGTGATGGGACCCACCGAGTAGTCGTCACAGGCAAGCAAGCAAGATCAGAGACAGAGACGGTCTTAGAGACTGCCCAGTCATGTGGTGAGAAGGTTGTGGAGGTTGGCATCAGAACCCAGACAACACAACTACTACTCACAAGGCCCAAGTGTGCCATTTAACCTCCTGGCTCTGTGCAGGCCAGACGAAATCCTGCACACAACAGCATTCTACCCAGCTCCTGGTGGCTTTTCCCACCTGTTATTCTTAGTTTGAAAAGTAGGGAGTGGAAACCTGAGAGATGAACTTCCCAAGGCCATGCTACTGAGGTAAGCCTACTGCTGTGTCTGAGTCCATAACGCCCCTGACGCGGAAGCCCGAGTCTGTGGAATGTGCCATCCCGTCTGTGGGAGGCTTGGTGGCTCGAATCCATTTCCCAGCGTTTCCCAGGTACCATCTTCCACAAGAGAGATGCAGAAAGAGACACTGGGCTCTGTGACTGTGACGGTCTCAAAGCTAAGGCTCTAGTTGTGTTTAGAACTGTAACGACAGTCTTCTGACGGTTCATCCAAGAGATAGAAGTACGGCTTGGACTCGAGGAGTCTACTATGCTCTCAGCAGTAGTTCACAGGCCTCTTCAATTCGCACGGCCACTGTGTGAGAAAGGCTCACGTGCTCTTCCACGTACAGAAGAAGTAACTGACGGTCACTGAAGTTGATCAAGATCACCCAGCTAATTTCACCACCATGACCACGGGTTTTGGTAAACTCCGAGTAGACGCTTATTGTCTCCTGTCACTCTGAACACTGGAGGGAACATGCAGTATGGCCTTAGCAGCCCTTTGTGAGCAGCCCAGTAAGTACAAAGTGAGAGCCACCTATCCATTTAGCCATAGAAGCAACTGCTCTGTGTTTCCAAAGGCAGCAGCCACCAAGACTCTACGGGGGATGGGTGGGGTCCCCTCTGTCTGTAGTTCTAGAACAGCCCTGAGAGTTAAGCAAGCTCTCGTGGCTTTCCCAGGAATGAATCCTCTGTGACTTATCAGATGAGTGACAGGAAGGAGGCTCACTGGTATGAAGCGTGCTGTTCACACGACAGGGCTCGGTGGGTTCTGAGAAGCGATCAAAGCCCGGCAGGTTCCCCCAGAAGATCCAACCTTTCCAAACACCTGCTGCATTGCCAGCTGCTGGGCCTGTTGGAACATGCACTATGAATCTGCACAGGATGAGTGACAGCCACGCCTCCTTACTGCTGTCTCTTGAGCTCCTTCCCCACGGCAGACCCTGAGAGAAGACCCTAAATGCATTGTCCCTGATTTTCACAGGTCTTGGAGGTAAGCATTACAAGTGTGGAGAGGCCCTCCCCAAATCCTGCTGTCCCTTCAGACTTACCACTATCTCTGGTAACCTGCACCATGACAGACTACGGCAGGGCTAGCAGAGCACGCGCAGTCCTCCCTGTGCCATGCTTCCCTGATGCTTGCACTATGACTTTGGCAGGACTGTCAGAGCATGCGCAGACCTCTCTGTGCCCGGGTCATGCTTCCCTGTTGCCTGCATCATAACTGACTATGGCAGGGCTGGCAGAGCATGCGCAGTCCTTTGGGATTCCTCTATGGCAGGGCTGGCAGAGCATGCGTAGTCCTTTGGGATCCCTCTACAGCTCTAGGCTCCCGCTGACCCAGCAGAAACACGCACAGATGTTGTTCCGTGCTCTTTATTTCCTATCTCCTTCAGCGTCGCGAGGCCTGCGTTCCTGTGTAGGGCTTGCCTGGCTTACTCCTGCTCACTCCAGCTCTCCCTGGGTGCTTTATAGTATAGTTCCCTGGCATGCCTGATTCCATCTTGGCATCTGCCTCTTGAAGGACCTGAACTGATGCAGCAGATGTCTCTCTCATCCAAGAGAAGAGGAAGCACAGGGGCGCTGGTGAAGTCCACAGTCAAGAGCTGTGAGGGCTGGGTTTGTGGGCAGGTGTGTTTGAGTCCACAAGCCAGTTTTAGTGCTGCAGGGCACTCCATAAAGGATTCAAATGACAGAAGACAGGGACTGGGGTGGGTCTCAGCTCTTGTGCCCTGGTAATAAGGCCACAACTAAGGGCGTTTAGCGTCTGGTTCCTCAGCTAGCATGTGGGGGTTGGGTGTTTAGAAGTCTAGCCGGGGATATTATCTTGAAGCTAAGTGAGAGCTATATTTTAGCTTGAGTGGCTTAGGGCCAGAGTGACAATTTATGGACAATCCTGCCTTATCCTCACCACCTCCTTCCATTGGTCCATAATTCCAAAGAGACCACCCACCTAGCTACACTTCCTTTTGCGTCAATCTTTTCTGCTTCATAGTTCAGGTTTTCTTATGTGGTAATTAAAATGCCATTTAAGTCCTGCACACACATATACAATGCACACACAGGCACATGTTTATGCTTGTATTCATGGTTAACATTCCCTAGACACTGAACAGAGCTAAGAAGTATGGGTCCTAAAACATGTAATCCCTTGGAATATTAGATTAATGGTCCAGAGTCTGGAAAAAGCATCATGGTCAGGGAGTGGCTCTCCTTGGCCCTGTCAGGGTGAACTTGCATTGGTGATGCAGCACACCTGACTCTGGCTTCCTTCTCCAACCTTTCCTAAAGCTCCATCTTCTCCCAGAGGAGGCTGGGAGGAAACCCTCCACAGTGTGAGTGAGACAGGCCAGGGAGCTCACCAGAGCCTCCAACTGTCCTGTGAAAACCCAGAGCACCCACTGGTGAGTAATGACCAGTGGCAGGCCTGAGGCTTAAGAGGAGGCAGCTGGACCTGTGTGCATCCTGATGGTGGCAGCAGAGACCAGCGCAGCAGCCACATGGCTCTTGGCCCTCATTCCTATCAATTTTAGTGGCCTGGAGCCAGTCAGTTTTAGTTCTCTTCTGAAGCAGCGTTGGCAGGAGTATCTGGCAGGGCTTGGGAGACAAAGCACTCCTCAGCCCTTGTGCACTGATGCCCTTCCAGCTATTGGGAGGGCTTGTGATGTGGAAGGCAGGTGAGCTGCTGACCCTACATCGTAGTGAAGGCTTCGAGTTCATGATACTCCTCCCCACCTCATTAGAACCAGGGGAATCACCTTGTGATGAGCAAGCCTGAGCTGAAGAAAGCATAGCTGGGGGTGAGCTTCTGCTGCTCTGTGCAACCTGGCTTCTCTCCTTGCCCCTTTGCCGGCGTGATAAATTCCACACTTGCGCTTCGGTGTCAGTCTGACTGCCTGGCAGAGGATGGAGTCGGCTGTAAGGTCTATAGAGGTGCTCTGGGGTACACAGCCAGCAGGGAAGGTTGAAACTCGAGCCTTCAGACCTGGAAGAGCCGAGCTGGTCTGGTCGTTATTGGAGCAGGACTACGGAAACAGCCCAAACAGCACCTAGGGTCCTGAGACCAGACTGACTCTAAGTATTCTCTGACTATGGCCAAGGATGGTCCATAGGGGCTATGTCTGTGACCAAGGACACAGAGCTGATGTCCTTGGCAGCCAGGACCTGGGTAGAAACATAAAGAAAGTGGGCTCTGTTGTCCCCTTGGGCTATGAAAAGTCCAGTGTGGACACAATCAGATCTTTAGAGAGCTCCCCAGCACCTGAAGGCTCCTCTTTAGATAGCTTCAACTTGACCTTGGGAGTTCTAGGCTGTGTCTGTCCCTCCTTGCCTTGGCTTTTCTAACTCCTTGCTTGGCTTTTCTAACTCAACAGTGTGGGCGATGACCAGAGGCTCCTGACACCTTGGTGCTATGTGTGGTTAATGTGTTTATTTTCCTTAGCTAATGTAGTAGGGACAGAACGAGAAGACAAACCTGGAATCCCAACTATAAACAAGGGTATCCAACATACTCCAGAGATTAGAGAGCAGCTACTTCTCACATATGACTGTTAATTAATAATTTGCTTATTAATATGTGCTAAGTTTTCTCAATCTCCTTCCTATTTCAGAAGCAAGTGATCACAGTTTAAAAAGTACATGTTCCCATAACTGACAATAGGGCTTCTCTTGCTGTACTGGCTGGTTTTGTGTGTCAACTTGACACAGGCTGGAGATATCACAGAGAAGGGAGTTTCAGTTGGGGAAGTGCCTCCATGAGATCCAGCTATGGAGCATTTTCTCAATTAGTGATCAAGGGGAAGGGCTCCTTGTGGGTGGTGCCACCCCTGGGCTGGAAGTCTTGGGTTCTATATGAGAGCAGGCTGAGCAAGCCAGGAGAAGCAAGCCAGTAAGAAACATCACTCCATGGCCTCTACATCAGCTCCTGCTTCCTAACCTGCTTGAGTTCCAGTCCTGACTTCCTTTGTGATAAACAGCAATGTGGAAGTAAGCTAAATAAACCCTTTCCTCCCCAACTTGCTTCTTGGTCATGATGTTTGTGCAGGAATAGAAACCTTGACTAAGACACTTGCTATGCATGGTGGACACCATGCAGGAGGAGCTGCAGCGAGCAAGCAAGCTTCCTGGAGATGGTCCACCATGCACAGCTGAGATGGATGTACCCAGGAGAGGCACATCCCCAAGGGGTTTGTCTCTGGATTGCTTCTTGCTGTTGCAATTCCTTCTGAATCTAAACATGGTGTGAGTGGGTGTGGGGAGACCCTCTCTGCCTATAGAATTTGGTGTCATTGCTTCTTGGGAGACAGCCTACTCTACTGAGCAAGTTCCCTGGAGATCAATATGAAGATGAACTTTCATAAAATACTATTTAAATAGTGATTTCACAGAATTCCTGATTTGTTTTAAGAAGTTAGGGTAGTTGATAGTTTATGGTGGTTTGGCAGGGAGATATAATAAAGCTGGAATTAAGAAGAGACTCTGCCTCCTCCCTTGTAGCGAGGGCTACTTAGGTTGGAATCGGAGCAGAGTGAGCTTTCATGGGGTACAAGCACACAATTGTACTTGGAAGAGAAAAATAGGCTTGGGACAAGCTAATGATCAAAGGAAACATTCATTCTAGGCTGGGTCTGAGTTACTGGATCTTGTGATCTAGGGATGTGGCCACAGATTTCGGTGTGCACAAGAAAAAGACAGGGTTATGAATAAAAAGTACATGATTCTATTATGAGAATAAGAAAAGAGGAGAGATGACTAGCCAGTTTAGCTGAACAAGACTTCAAAAATAGTAAAACAGATGATGATATGTTTCTTGGCAAATACAAGTTGTCATCAGCTAAGCAGAGGAAAAAACTCGCTACTATAGGCTGGCTCGCTTAAACTTTGTTAATAAGTGGCCAGAGTTATTGCTTTGGGGTTTTGATGACTTGTGGAGAGAAAGCTAGATGGGAAATTTTTGATTAGGTATAAGTTTCAAAAGAAAAATACATAATAATCTGGTTGTAATTTCCTTTTGTGTAATGATTTTAATCTGTTCTTGAAAAATTAGGTTCTTGTGATTGTTTTTGGAGAATATGTAACTTGTGGCTATAAGTTAATCCTTTTCTTATCTAGAGCATTTTTGTCTTAGGTGGTATAAAAAGGCTAAGAAAAAAGTTGACTTGAGCTCTGCTCCATCCACCAAGTGTGTGTGTGTGTGTGTGTGTGTGTGTGTGTGTGTGTGTGTGTGTGTGTATGTGTGAAGTTGTTAGGGCTTGCTCCGTCCACCAAGAGTGTCTGTCTGTCTCTGTGTATGTGTGTGTGTGTGTGTGTGTGTGTGTGTGTGTATGTGAAGTTGTTAGGGCTTGCTCTGTCCACCAAGTGTGTGTGTGTGTGTGTGTGTGTGTGTGTGTGTGTGTGTGTATGTGAAGTTGTTAGGGCTTGCTCTGTCCACCAAGTTTGTGTGTGTGTGTGTGTGTTCCCTCAGTGAAGAGTCTGCTGAATGACCAACAGCCAACACTATGCCCTGCCTCAGCTTACTCTGCCATATCAAAGCCAGCTTTTGATACATGGCCAACTTTATACATTCCCTGAACTGGGTCCTGGAGTGAGAGTGGCCTTCCAGCCTCCACACAAGTTTTGTTTTTGTTGTTTTCCCCCAGCAAGCTGGGGGAATAGGTATTTGTAAAGAGGAGATGAGTGGAAAGCTGGCTGTGTTGAGGGCCTTAGCCTTCTGTGTTGACCTGTGGCATAAGGGAAGGGTGCTGGTTTCACAGCCTCCCTGTGGGAAGCCTTGGGGTTTCCTTTAAGACCAAGATGAACTCATAGGGTGATTTGAATTCTGTCTGTCAACAGAGCTGATGCTAGCACAGGCTCTGTTAGTGTGGCTAAAGTGTTCCCCACTGACTCCCTTGCCACAGCTGGTCATGTGTAGAATGCTGTCCTTCTAGGGAACCAGGGATAAAGGTGACCAATCAGAGGCCACAGATGTAGCAGGCTTGGGCAATACAGGAGGAATGCTGAGGGTCATGGATGAGGAGCTTGGGCCAAGGACTCGCTCCCTGAGAGTCATTCCAGTGCCTCTGGGACTGTTATGTGGACTTTTAAATGTGGTTTTGGAAGACATCACTCAGGAATACAGGGTGCAAATGACAAGAAGGCAAATTTGAGGTCCTCAAGAGCGCAGGGAAGAGCGTGAAAGGTCAGCACAGAGCAGGCTGTGGGGGGACAAGCACAGGTGACATCTTTAATGGTAACCATTTGAGGTAGGGTGGGGCCAAGTCCAGCCAAGATCCTCAGAGGCCATGCTGGGGTCTTGATGGGGACCTGAGGTAATCCTGACTCCTCTCTCTCAGAGGGACAGGCTGCTGCAGAGAGGCACTGGTTGCCATGGAGTAGAGAATTGTAATAATAAGCTCCACAGTGCACATGACAAGAAGGTAAATTTGAGGTATACAGAGCTCACATAACTATGGAGGTTAAAGCAGGCTGGATGGTAGAGGGATGGAGAAGACCTAAAACC
The DNA here is from genome assembly GCA_019843815.1 of Montemys delectorum. Lineage (NCBI taxonomy): Eukaryota > Metazoa > Chordata > Mammalia > Rodentia > Muridae > Montemys > Montemys delectorum. The sequence continues at coordinate 20,050 of JADRCD010165786.1, read as the reverse complement.
CACAGGACTCCAAGGCCTTAATTCAGCCCTGTGCATTGAGAACTGTGCTTTGGCCAAAGCTGACTGGGCTTTCTGACACATGGAAGCTCTATCCCTTCTTAGGTGAATGAGGAGGGATGTGGAAGGGAGAGGGAAAGACAAGACGGAGAAGCAGGAGAGGATGGTGACGACTCTTCCAGATATAGCCCATAATTCTCCGAGGTCAGCCGCCACCCATTGGTGTCTTGATGCCTAATCAACAAAACGCCAGGCAGGGGAGGTCTGCAGCTGGGTGGCTCCTGAATCTTAGGCAAGCCGAGTCTCTTAGCTAGTTTGGTGTTTCTTTCTATAATGCATGTGACTAGCTTAAAGCACCTGTAAAGTGTCACACACACCCCCATCCCCCCAAGCTCTGGGAATTATGGCTTTATGATCCATGGATATTTGAGCTATACCCAAGGCCAGGACTGGGATGGTCCGTGATTCTTGCCTTGCTATCTCGTTTGCCAAGAATCTAGGGCTTTCTGCAGTTCACTTAGTGGGGTTGCCTAACTCAAGGACAAGAGAGTTTGGAGGATGGGAAAGATGATGGAAGGAGGGAGAGGAGGGGAGCAAGCAAGGTACTCACAGCAGGAAGAGATGGGCACACTGATGGCCAAGATGACCCAGGCAATATCCATCTTGCTCAAGCAGATGGTGGCTCTGTGCTGGGGCTTGTCCCCTTCAGCCACATGGGAGATGTTGGCCACGGTTCCTGGCTTCCAGGTGCCAGCGGGGACCAGGCGGTTGAGGAAGTTGCCCGTGGCTGTGGACAGCACTGTGGAGAGAGGGCTGGGCCCCCTGTTGGTTGTTGTGGGGGAGGCCTCAGCCTCTTCCTCGGCTGGAGAAACAGTGCTTTCTGAGACCCCAGAGGGCCAGGTTGGGGCCTGAGGGGTTGCAGATGGTCCCTGAGGGATGCCTGGGGAAGGGGCTGAGACACTGGCATCAAAGGCAGCCTGGGTGGGCCCTGGGGCAGCCGTGAAGACCCCGGAGCTGGCAGACGTGGGTCTGTCCGTGTTCGGGGTGACAGCAAGCCAAGAGTCACTGTGGCTGGCGCTGTCCTGCAAGTCACCATGAGGGCTCTGAGAAGGCACTGGGGCAGGCTGTGTACTGGCAGGGGCACCTGAGGCTGCTGTGGCATCTGGTTCCCCTCCTGGGCTGGTAAATGTGGGGCCACTTCCCTGGTTGGCTCTGATAAGGCCTGGTTTGTCCTTTGCAGGTACCAGGGAAGTTGTGGGGGGCACCCGTGAGGTGCTTCTGGGTGCTGTAGATGGAGACACTGTCTGAGGCTGTGTCGAAGAGAAGTAGCCCCCGAGTGGGGTCCTGGGCGTGAGAGCAGAGGGGTCTGGCTCCACAGACCCTGTAAAGTTACCCTTGTAGATTTGGAAGATCTTCCCCAGAGGACGCTTCTGTCCCAGATGTGCTGAGCTCTGATTTCGTCCCCTCTGGCTTTCCTTCCTTGCCAAGTGGCCACCGGGTACAGGTGGGAGAGTGCGAGATGAACCACCAGCCCCCTTCCTGGAAGAGCCTGGAGGTCTGGGGGGCCTACGAGTGGTGGCCCGTGGGGACATTGTGGGGCGGCTGGTGGTTCCTGCTGGCTTTGTTGGCAGGGTAGTGGCGGGGGCAGCATCCCCTGGGCGGCGGCTCTCTGAGTGGGAGGATGTGGTTGCCATGGCAGCTGGAGAGGAACTTGTGGGGAGAGGGCTTTCCGGATGGGGGATGGTAGCTGTCACCATAACTGTGGGCATGGTGTCTATAGGAGGGTGCCCTTCTGGATGAGATATTGTAGTTTCCATGGTAGCTGCAGCCTGTGATGAAGGTCCATCAGGTGTAGGGTTCGGTGTCACCACAGAGGAGAGTCTAGTAGGGCTGTGAGGTGCTGTCACCATGGTGCCTGGGGGGCTGCCTGAGGGGAGGGTCTGCAGAGAATCCCTGGAAGATGGTTCCTGGACAGCGAGTACCAGTGCTTTGGTCAGTGCCAAGGTCAGGAGAAAGCCTGGAAGGGGCGAGAGAGGAGAGAGGTAAGTAACAAGAGTGTTGCTCGCAGACAGATCATCCTTACCCAGGACTAGAGAAAGCTCCAGGGATGTAGGAAGGATTCCCGGAGCATTCCTTAGGTCGTGCTGGCACCCTGAGGCACAAGAACCGCATGTGCACCTGGGGAAAGTCTATGAACAGGCAGGAGGGTGCTAGGTATTAGGAAAGACGGCTGCATCAGGTAGGTGACTCAGACCAGCCAATCCTATCCTTTCCCCAGTTACCCAGAGTGCATCAGCCCTCTACCTCAGTTCATCACCTTGGGATGGGAGGGGGAGCTTGGGACACTTGTCGCAGCTGGGGAGTTGTGGAGGCTAGCCCTGACCACAGGACCTGTGAGCCACTCAGAGCCAACTGAGGAAGGCTTGGGTGGGAGAGCTAAGAGTTCCTTTTCTTGAACAATAACAAAGTGTCAATGTTAGGCCCCTGCTCACTTAGACCCACCTGTCCCATGCTTCCCTTCCTGGCACCCCAGAGGACAAACTGAGCTCCTGTGAGGTCCACAGATGGCTTTAAGGTAAGGTAGAGATACCTTGGTGCCATAGAAGTGTGATGGGCAGAAGAGGGCACTGGTCCAGGCAGGGCAACCAGATCTAGCTTCCCTAACATTGAAGTAGAGTTTGGGATAGAAAATGCTACATAAATAAAGACCATTGCTTACTGGAGTTTTGCCATCAAGCGCTATCCCTGTGGTTCCTTGTGTAGTTGAACTTGGGGAAAGCCTCATGGGTGCTACTTGGTCTTTTTGAGTAGGAGGAACCCTTCTTGACTAATAAAAAGGGGGAAGGTGTATAATAATGTGTGTAAATGTTTATTTACATATTTATTATGTAATGTTTATTGAGAAAATGCAAAGGCATAAAAGTCTATTAATTTGAAAGCATTCTTTTTTTTTTTTAAAGATTTGTTTATTTATTTTATGTGTATGAGTACACTGTAGCTGTACAGATGGCCATGAGCCATCTTGTGGCTGCTGGGAATTGAACTCAGGACCTCTGTTTGCTCCGGCCCCTGCTTGCTCCTGCCGAATACACTGTAGCTGTCATCAGACGCACCAGAAGAGGGTGTCAGATCTCATTATGGATGGTTGTAAGCTACCATGTGGTTGCTAGGATCCAAACTCAGGACCTTCGGAAGAGTGCTCTCACCCACTGAGCCATCTTGCCAGCACCTTGAAAGCATTCTTAAACACAAATGGTTCTTACAACCACAGCATCATGTGCCAGTAACCCCACATATCACAGGCTACAAGTGTGGCTATTGTAGCATCCAGAGACCAATGTGCCACTTTGCTCTGATCTGTTCATGGTTGTTACTTCAGACTCACAATCTTACACTCTGAGGGTCAGCACCACAGGGGTGGTCACTAGTGATGGGAAACTTCAATGTCTGAGGAGCAATCTGCTACGAGTTGGTCTCACAAGTGTTAAGAGCTGAACCAGGGAGAGCTTGTCTCTGCTGATGATGGGTGGTGGGAAATCTTACAGGGTCTGAGTCTGACTTGTCAGCACCTCCATATTTATATGCACTCCTTTGTTATTCTTGGACTTCTTTTCAACCCTAGTGAGACCCTACAAAGTGGGTAGACATCTGTCTGACAACTCTCAGAGCCTTTCTGGACTTCACCATGCTCTAGCAGGGCAACAGGCTGCCCTGGTGTCATGGGTAGGATCCACACATGAATTCTGAGATGGGCAGCACCCCACTTGTGACTCCTGTGTGTCTGGTGGAGCTGGTGAGACTCTGGTTAGCTTCAAGGAATCAGGGAGGGAGGAACTCTGGAGCGCGTGGAGTGGTAGCCAGTGTGTAGTGGTTTTTGGAATAACCCTTGGACCTAATATTCACAGCTAAGCCCATGCTGGGGAGGCTGAAGGACATTGACTTTTAGCAGAGGCAACAGTGCCCACTGTCTCCATGATCGGTGGCTGGCTCCTCCTAAGCAAGCTGGTTTTCTACACTTCCATTCACAAGTCAGCCCACACACTTGCAGTGCATTCTGCTCATTCAAGTCGGTCCTGAACCGCGCTCGCTTTCTCCCTAGCAACCACTTGACAGGGAGGGAAATGAAAGCCCAGGGAGATGAGCCAACATGTGTGCAGTCACACAGCCGCAGAAGCATGTGCCACCAGGGCTCTCTCTAAACCATAGGCTTTTCCTAGTTAACTGCTGCCAGAGATGCAGGGGAGGCAGAGGGCTCTTCGATGTACCCACAGCAGAAGCAACGTGCCCCTTTATTCTGATCTGTGGTCCAGCCTCATAGCCCAATACCTTGCAGCTCAGCGCCACAGGGTGCTTACAGGGTGATAGTAACCGTCAACGTCTGAGGAACGTTGTGCTGAAAGTTGGTCTCAGGAGTATTAAGAGCTGAACTACGCTCCACCCCCTGCCCTCCAGCCATCCCATCCCATCCCAGAATCTCAGAGTACAACTGCTTTTGGATTGAGGGATTCAAAAAGATTCAAATGAATGGAGGCGAGCAGGATGAGCCTTATAACCCAGTTCGACTGGTCCCTTTCTAGAAGAGATGGGAACTCAGGGAGATACTGAGGACTCAAGAGTGGCAAGAGGGAGGCTGGCAGTGAGGTGAAGGAGAGAGGCCAACTGCTGGTACCACAAGAAGCCAACCTTGGTACTACTTTGACCTTAAGCCTCCAGAAACTTTGAGGAAGTGTCTGTGGGTTTTTAAGCCCTTCAGAGAGTGCTATATTGTTACGGCACCCTAGTGTAAGCATTTTGTATTAGAACCCTCCTGGAAAGGGAGAGATGGAGATGAGGGCATGAGGGGAAGTGGTTTACACTAGGAGATGATCCGAGAGTCAGCCAAGTGGGGCTGAAATTGGAGAAACAGGGAAAACTTGATCTGAGGGTAGCTGGGAAGTACCTCAGTCTTATTGGAGCCCCTCACATCATACACCTTAAGGAGACTCCCCCCAGACTCCCTCCCAGCTGAGGGCTGCTTCTTGGGTGCTCATCCTACCCTGCATACCAACTGGGTACCACATGGCTGAGCTAGGGCACTCTTCGGTGCAGGGGCTGGCAGGTGATAACTATCTCCATTTGGTGGCTGCTGGAGTAGCTGGAGTCCCCCAGAGGGTTGCAGAGCTGGAGTACAGAGTGTCTCTGGTACTCAGAGCCCTAGGGCCAAGGACATTATATTGTTTTGGCTTCAGAGACAAGAACAGAGTTTGGAGACAGAGACCAACTAACCCCAGGGACAGGCACACAGTGGGGAGGAGAGCCACCTGGGCTCCAGGACAATGCCAGCAGCCCTCTAGAACACAAGGTTTATGCTGCCTGGGGTTTAAAATGCTTAGAGAAAGAAATCTCCCTGACTTCCCCACTAGAAGCCTGCAGGGACTCAGATCATCCCAGCAGACCTCTGGGCTGGAGTTCCTGTGGCTTCTAGTTTGATGTGTCCTTGCAGTTCAGGACCTTTGGAAAATTCCACCAGGCAATCCTCCCCTCCTGGAAGAAAAATGTCGCAGAGCTTGTAGGACTCCTCCCCTCCAGAAGGGAAAGGTCACAGAGCTCGTAGGCACCCCTCCCCTCCTGGAAGAGAAAGGCTGATTACATTCCTCAGAAAGACGGCAGGTGGGGTGGGGTGGGGGTGGGGTGGAGGACCCACCATCAGCCACTAGCAGATAAGGGAAGCCCAGAGCAAGTAGACACATTCCTCAGGGTGGACCAACCGTTGGCCATCCACAGACATCATTCCCTAAGGACCAATCAGTTTAAAGTCACACTGTTCTGCCAATCACATTGTGCCTAGTGGCTGTTGCTCTATTCTACCCCTGAAAGCTGTATAAAAACTGGCTGAACTGGCTACCTGGGGCCGCTGCCTCTCCTTTGGGTGAAGGATGACTCCAGCACACTGGCACAATAAACTCCTCTTGCTTTTGCATTGATCTCCGGCTCCCCATTGTTCACTGGGGTGGTCCCCAGCAGCTAAGGCTCGTCAGAGTCTTACACTACTATAAATGCCCAAGTTTCTTCTGGTGTGCCATGGGGTTCTATGTTTTGGTTACCACAGTGAGGGGCCCTAGAGTTCACCTAAACCAACCTCTTCATTATATGACCCAGATGCGGCCTGTTTGACAGCATTTGGCTAGTTGGGGTATGTGATGTAGCTGTTTGCTCTGAATTGAAATACGCCCTCAGACTCCTAAGACTCTGAGAGCTCATGAAACTTATAAACTCACGTGGTGCTTCCTCTAGGTTATGTAAGAAACAAACGATTGGATGGGGAGAGGAGACTTTGTTAGAATTGTCCACAAGCTTTGGGGGCCTGAGAGGGCTGAGACAGGCTGACTCCATGATAGGCTTTAAACTGGCAGATCAGGAGACTAGGCCCAAATATCTGTTTCCCAGAATGAGGCAAGTTCGGGCAAGTCAGTTACTGGAAAAACCACAGACCATGGACAACCAATCAGAAGCTGCCCTGCCACCTGGCTTGAGGCAAGAACAGTGAGCCAGCAACAGTTTCCAGGCCACCCCCACCCACAATGGTTCTGGAATGTCCCCAGAGCCCTAGCCAATCCAAAGACACCCCATATCCAAGAGCCAACCAATCAAGATAAAGGTCACCCACCCCTCCCAGAAAGTCTCCTGCTTTAAACTGGACCCGGGAGCTCACCTGGGTGTCTCCACCTTGGTAAATGGTATACCCTTGCATGCTGGACTTCTGCAGACTAAAACACTCTTTGCTTTTGCATACTAATGGAGTCTGGGGTATCATTCTTTGGTGAATCACGGACCCTTACAAGCCTAGGGATTCAGCTTTCTGGAACTGTCATTAAAGCTGAGGTGGGGTTTCTGAATCACAGATGTGCCTGACCATATCCCATCATTAGGCTAGGTTTGTGTGGAATCATTCTTTGGTCTGCTATTGCGCCCAATGGGGTGAGTATTTCTTCATGTTTCCCCAGTTAAAAAAAAAAAAAATCACACAACAAGGAGAGATGGCCTGGCTCGCAGCCATTTTTCATTTGTATCATAAAATAGCTACAGGGTTGAACTGTCTAACCTTTCAACCTTACTGTCACCTTCAATATGGAAATGAGACAAGAGCTTACACTCTTCTACTTCACACAAAAGGTTAGCAAATGAAGGCTGTGATGTGTACTGTCACAGGCATGTGCAAGGCCTTCAACCAGGGGCTCCCCTAACACATGCAAATTTTCATTCAAGGCCTTTTGTACTGGTCTACACACTCCCCTCCCCACAATCTGGGGCGACTGCCTCTTTGCATATCATTTGCATGCATTTGCATAATGGACTCAAGACTCTAATTCTAAATATGTAAGAGTCACTAAAACGAAAATCTAGCTTGACATGTTTAAAATGTAGAGCCAAAATTTAAAAATGTGTCAGAATAAGGAGAAGTGGGATGGGAGCTGGGGGGGGGGGGGAGTGGGTGCCCACAGACTGATCGATGCCCAGATGTCATAGGAAGGCCTCTTCCTCCTCCTCAAATGTCCATGCTTGGGCCATCATCTCAAGGGATGGAGAGGGCGTCCTCCTTCCGAGTGTTTAGTCGACTGCCCACAGTGCAGGTCAGGCACTGGCATTTGCACCTGGCACAGGCAAGGACAGAAGTGGTGACAAGTAAAGTGGCTAATAAGGTACTGAGCATTTCCTGTGTAACATACGTTGCTGGAAGGGTAAACCTTTGCAGGCACATGGATGGACAGGAGATGCTCTTCTTAGCTCCATACTGCAACTGACAGATGGAAGCCGGCAGACCCCGTCGGTGGCGGCACAGCTTAGGAATGGTGAGCTGGGATTTGGCAAACCCTGGCTCTAATGACTACATTTTCACCCACTTTGATTTTTAACATACCTTTTCTTTTTTTTGTTGTTTTTATCAGTGCTGGCGGTGGAAGCCCGAGTCCTAGGCATGCTAGGCAAGCTTTCCCACTGAGCCATACCCCCCACCCTTCTCTGCTTGTCCCCTTCCACCCCTATGTTCTGCATGGTTAGAGGCTATGATTTACCATCTCTGGGAATTCATTTTCTAGGTTGAGTTTTTCTCTCTCACCTAAAAAATGGTACATTTAAGCTTATATACACACATTTGTTATACTGATAATTCATACTAACAATTCCATTTAATTTTCTCATTATTTTAAATGTCTTCTTAAGTGGATTCTCCTTCATATCCAGAGTCTTCTGCCTATTGCCTTTTTAATCCTCTCTTAGGCAGTCGCAGGAGTCGGTTGAAACTATGTCTCATCATTGAGCATAGATGCCTAACTGAGCCCAGTAGACTCTAAGATTCATGAACAACGGCAGCAAAATATTTTGTTATAGTGTTAAGCCTCTTTACAAGCATTTTTATTATTTCTTATTTCATTTGAGAAAGGATCTCATTATGGAGCCCATACTAGCCTTAAACTTGCGATTCTCCTAAGTGCTGGAACTTATAAGTGTGTGCCACCATACCATTTTTGAAAAACTAGAGCATATAGTATAATGGTTTAAAGGGTCTACCAAAGGTCACCGGTCATTAACTTTACTTCCAAAGCCACAATGTTGAGAAGCTGGCCCTAAGAGGAAGAATTTGGGACTCAAGGCTACAGGAATGTAATAATGTTATTTTTGAAGGAGTGGGCTCCTTTTAAAACATATGTTGTACCCTCTTTTCTCCTCTCTTGTTGCTCTTCTCCCATAAGATGGCAAAACCCAGAGGATCCTCCTGGACAAGGTTGTAGGTCATTGCCCATGAATAAAATGTGCTGAACCTCCTAATCCCCAGGATGTTCTTCTAATTGGGAAAGGATGTCTGGACCATTGACATTAATCCCTCCATCTGACAGATGAGAAGCCCCTCCCCCCCCCCCCCAGTAAAATGATTTTACAGTTAACCACAGCTACTCAGGGTTAGAGCGGGGAAGTGAGTCAGGCCAACACACTTCATGGCTAATTCCACTGATGTTCCCAAGTCCCCAGGCTCTTTTTATACTCTGTTTGCTTTCAGAACTCTTATGTGCTCTGCCCTTTGAACTCCGACTCCTTTTTACTTTAAAGACCACATATAATAAATGCTAATTCTTTGGAGCATGCTTTTGCTTAGAATTAAATAGGCATCCCTGAGTTCAGAATATACTGCTCTGAAGCAACCCTGGTCTCTTGACCTTGACCTTGACTGAAGAGCTTGTAGCATAAACCTTTGCTGCTTTCCTCTGTCCAAGGCAGCCACGATCCAGAAGCCCCTTCCCATCAAGTTGGGCATCCATTCACAGGGCGAAAGGGCAGAACCTTCTATGCTCAGGCCTCTGAGCTAACTGGGGCCGTCCCCTGGTGGATTCCAGAAATGTCTGGAGGTCACAGGATCAACAGCCGGACTGAGGTCTAGGACTCCACTGGGAACTGCCTCCCAGAACACAGGCAAGTGAGAAAACCACGTGAGTCGGGTCTGCGTGCCTGGACGCACCTATGACCTCTGGTCAATATGAAGTTACCTTGTGCTGTAGCTCTGGGAGGTTGACAGGTAACAGCTGTCTAGCAAAACAGGTATGTGCGCATGTGAGCCTGCGTGCAAATGTGTGTGCTCACAACCACATGTTCATGCCCTCTTTTGTTTCTCTTTCCTGATCCCTCCTGACAACATAGCCCTTTTTCTTGGAACAAGAAACAGACAAGCATGATACAACTGTAGGTTGCATCCCCCCATCAGCTCCAAGCTATCATATGGTGAAACCATTTGTCTAAGGTTCAAAGGGTGCCGCACAGCAGTTCAGGATAAAAGCTCAGCTGTCTTTGATCCTAGATGCTCAAGAGAGCCTCAAGACTGAGAGATTTTTGATTCAGAGAAATGTCCTATGAGCAGAGGAATGTCAGAAAAAGACAACCTAGTTGTTGTTGAGATTACAACCATTGTTATTGGTGACCATAATTTAATACCCTACGTTCCCAAATGCAGCAACTCACAGGCAACTCTGCACCTTTGGTTATCGGCTTTAGTTCCTGTGATCTAACCCAGACGAACACCTTGTCTTAGAGGGTTTCTTAGCCTTGAAGTCTTTGCTGGGAAACGTTCCAGGGGCTGGGGAGCTTGTAATCTCTGAGCCAAGTCTTGGTCTACCTCCTAGCTGTGCTCTGTCTAAAGCACCAGGGTTGGATCGGTGGCACTTCAGTGTTACAGCCCTCCTACCTAGTTCAGCCTGAGCTACAATAAATACTTGTGGTAGAATGAGGCCCTCTGAAATCCCTGACTGAAGCAGAATGTTTATTTTCCACAAGTGACCATCACAGCACATCTAAATCTGCTCATCTTCCTCAAAGTGGTTTTGGCACCCCCATGGAGGTGGTCTTTGTTCCCTTCCCTGAGTATGGTGGGACCAGTGAATATGGCTGACTGACTTCTGAGCCTGGACATGACGGGTGTGTTCTTGGGGTACTTACTCTTAGAAGCCAGTGAGTATGCTGTCTGGAAACCAGAACAGCCTAGGATAGGGACGACGTAGGAGGGAATAGAGGCAGAATCCTGGCCTTCAGTGCTAGTGAACTTGTAGGGAACATCAGCACTGCATGCTGGCTCAGTGGGGAAGTGGATGTTAGAGCCTTAGCAAGCCGCCTAGCTAAACCTTCGGCAGAGACAAATGATCCTCTTTTCAAAAATGGAATGAGGGATGAATACAGTTTCAGTCCTAAGTTTCAGAGTGGTTTGCTAGGAGCTGTAGTGAATGAAATACCACCCCTAGAGCAATCATCTTGGGTGTCAACATGGGGGTCGGGGGTGGAGAAAGGGGGGGGGGGGGAGGGTGGAGCTGCTTCTTTCTGTAGCTCTGTGATTTCTGTGACAGATATAGTGTCTCCCTCACAAAGGAAAAAGAGAGCAAGCAAGCATATAGTAGGAGTGTTACAAAGGTCCTTTCACCTGGGACAGAATAAAGCTGGAGGCAACTGGTTCCTGCAAGGCCTCTGTTCTAGAAGGGAAGGAAATCAGCAGAGGGAGGGGCATCTATCTACCAGCAAGAGAATGGGTGCCTTGAAGACTCCCCGAAGTGAGAGCTGGAATCAGAAGGATGAAAAGGTCAAGGCAGCCTCCGATAAGATAACAGGGCCATCAACCTTCGGGGGATCTCTTGTCATCAGGGAAGAGAGAACAAGTTCTGATGGCTAGAGAACAAGTTCTGATGGCTAGAGAACAAGTTCTGATGGCTTCCGACGAGTTAATGGGGGTTTTGGGGAGTGCTGGAGGCCAGGGTAGTGCCCGTGGGAGGAAGAGGGCTTGTATCAGAGAGCCCTGGGGACCTACTGTGCAACACATGACTATAGTGAACCGAAGGGTGCTGCGTATTTCAAAATAACCCGAAGGAAGTCTTGAAATGCTGGGTGTGCTGGGACACACCTCAGTCCCAGCACTCGGAAGGCTCAGGCAGGAGGCTGTGAGGTGGAGGCCAGCCTACTTACACAGAGAAACCATGTCACAAATAAAAGAATTACCAGTGTTTTTGCCACAAGGAAAGTATAAATTTCCAAGTCAGTCAAAAATGAAATAAGACAGCCAGGCACAGTGGTGCACGCCTTTAACCCCTGCACTCAGGAGGCAGAGGCAGGAAGATTTCTAAGTTTAAAAACAGCCCGGTCTACAGAGCGAATTCCAGGACAGCCAGGGCTACACAGAGAAAACGTGTCTCGACTCCCCTCCCAATCCCCATAAAAAATTGTGACTTTAGAAATAAATGTTCCCTGTCTTATAGAGCTTGAGTGCTTCAGCCAGGCAATCAAAGCCAATACTGGCCACATTAGAGTCGCCATGATGGATTATACATTGATATGACATGGCACCACCTTACCTTTGCAGTTTGCTCCCTTATGCCCGTAATTCCAGTGTGATAATAAAGTAACACCAGAAAAAGTCCCAAGTTGAGGAACACTTTACAAACCTCTGGCCAGTACTTGGAACTGTCAGAGTTGGGCCAGGGAGATGGCTTGGTGGGTACGGAGCTTGCCATGCAAGCCTAGTGACCTGAGTCCCATCGCTAGCACCCACATAAAAGTGTAAGAAGAGAGTTCCCTTCTTGGCTCAAGGCTTCTGCTTTTGGGTTTTCATTTTTATTGAGGGCTGGGTAAGGAAAGCTGACAAGGGATGCTATGAAGGGCCTCCCACCAAAGAAGCAAGGGACAGGTCTATGGGATGTGTTCAAAATGAGGCAAGGTAGAAAGAAGGGGGAAACTGAATGGATGCGGGAAGAGGGAAGCTCCTCGTCCCAGGATCTGGTTTGTGCCCCATGCTGGCTGGGGGTCAGGAAGCTTCAACACAGCTGGTAACCTTGGCGTCACTCTCAGAGCTAGCGTGTGCTTTCAGCGCTCAGGACTTTCACGTCAACTCGGGACATGCAAGAGTCAGTGCAAAGACTGGCTTCCCCAGACTGGCCTGTGGACAAGCTTGTGGAACATTTTTTTTTTTTTTTGATTGACGGAGGAAGGCCCAGATCACTGTGGGTGATGCCACCCCTGGGGTGCTATAAGAAAGCAGGCTCAGGAGGCCATGGGGACCATGGGCCTTCCTCCACGTCTCCAGCTTCAGTTCTTGCTTCCAGGTTCCTGGCCTGTTTGAGGTCCTCTTCTGATTTCACTTCGTGATGTGGAACCACAGCTGAAACAAACTCTTTTCTCTGTAAGTTGCTTTGGTCATGGTATTTATTACAGCAATAGAAACCTCAACCAAGATACTGTCTTAAAGTCAGGCTTGGAAATTAACGCTCCCCTCATTTCCTACCCCATTTTTTTCTTTTCTTTTCTTTTTTTTTTTTTTTAACTATCCCTTCCTGTAGTGGCTATTCCTGGTTGTCAACTTGACTATATCTGAAATGAACTACAATCCAGAATTAGAAGGCTCACCTGTGGCCCTAATCTGGAGGCTGAGAGATACAAGTTTTGAACCTGAATCTTGGCATGGAGACCTTGAGGAATAGTGGCTATGAATCCCAGAGGATTAACATAGAAAGCTCTATGAGTTCAAGATCATCTGGGATTAAAGGTGTGGTGGCATAGTGGCTATGAATCCTAGAAGATTAAGACTGGAAGATCTACAAGTTCAAGCAAGGTCATCTGGGGTTAAAGGTGTGGTGGCAAACACCTTTAACCTGGGCCACACTTTTTGCTGGAGACCCATATAAGGACGTTGGAAGAAGGAAGGCGCTCTCTGCTTCGCCTGCTTGCCTTGTGGGACTGAGCAACTGCTGGATCCTTGGACTTCCATTCACAGCTGCTGCCGACCGTTGCTGGGAGTTGATTGTTGGGCTACAAACTGTAAGTCATCAATAAATTCCTTTACTACATAGAGACTACCATAAGTTCTGTGACTCTAGAGAATCCTGCCTAAGAATCCTGCAAAAGCACTTTGGAGAGGAACCCTGACTAAGACACTTCCCAACACATTATGATGCCCAGCATGGATGCCCCTGTTAATGTCACTCTTCCACTGTGGAGCGCCTCTTGCATGCTAGCGCCAGAGTAAGCACTTTCACTATTTGTCTTGATCTTTACAGAAAATCATAAGACAAAAAACCTTAATTATCTCTCACATGATTACAGAAGTTCTAATCTCCAGCCTTTCGTATATTTCTGTATAGACTATAAATCTGTGGGTTTGGGTATCTGAAATAGTCAAGATGGACTCGGAGGTTTCCTCTGGTGGAAACAAACAAATCGCCATGCCTATGTCGAACTGAAGAGCTGAGAGCACACACAGTGAGGAGAGCACACTGGGAGATGGTACTAGAATGATTAAGGATGTCTGACTGCGATTCAGCTGGAGGGAACCCAGGAAGGCTTCCTGGGAGCGATGACACCCAAGTTCTCTTATACCCGCCCTCCTCTCCCCAATCTGCTCATTTCTTTATTCATGAAGTCCACAAATATGTATATGGAGCATTCAGCCAAGGGGAGGGGCTTTACTTTTCCCAGATAAACCAATCCTAACATTACACAGGGAGGTGCTCATGACCGCATTCCCTGCCATGGACAATGAGATGCACAACCTCAGAGAAATCTTTAGTATTTGCCGAGAAAGGTAAGTCATTTACGGTACACTGTGCTTGGAACAGAGATACACAGCACTGGGCACCTACAACTGGCCCCAAGTCGTTTACTCTTGGAAACTCATTTAGTATTCACAACAGGCTGAGAGACAGCTGCTGCTTTCCCTTAAGCTAAGGTCCAGGGAAGTTAAGGATTTGTTCAGGGCTACAAAGTCCAACTCTGAGCCAAGGCGAATGCTCTCCTGCACACCTAGGTGTGTGTCTCCACCTTTCCACTCTCCTCCTCTCTGCCTACAGATGCTGATAGACGTAGCCTCTGTGGTGATGCTTGATCGCTTCTCATAGTCCCCCGCCTGGTCAGAGGACGATTCGACCAGCAGGCCTTGGGGATGACAAGTGGGTGACCCTGGATCTTGCAAGAGTCGGGTTCTCTGAAGCTGACTCACTCTTCTCATGCCTTCACCCTAGGCATGCATGTAAAAGCCCCGTTTCAGTTAAACCCAGGAGAGCAAGACTGTGATCCAAGCTGGAACAACACGTCCCCTGAAAGGATCTACTAGTCCTAGGCTGAGGCTGGGACATTGGAGATGGGGCCCTCGGTTGTCCTGTCTTGAAGACACCGTCTTTAGTCATTAGAAGGTGGCTGCCCCCATGTCCTAGTTCTGGGATAGAGAGGTGGTTGCTTGCCTCTGAAATAAATGTCCTTTGATCTTTCTTTATTCCCCCCAAAAATATGTCTTCTCACCCAGCCACGTCTCCTCTGGTTGGACAAGTTTGGGAAAGTCATTATTGCCCTGCTAGCCTATCTCACTGTGTAAGCATCACAAGCTGTGGAGTGGCACAAAGGAATGGTGCTCCTTCTCTGTCCCCCGGGGAGTAGTGGCTGAGCTACGGGAACATGGTTGACCCTGATTACACTGACTAGGTGTACACGGTGTTGTTAGAGTCTACACCGCTCCGTATGACAACCACTGGCAACACAGGTCTAAGCACTGACGGTGTAGTTACATGCTATGAGTATAAATCCCTTCTCAAGTTTGAAGAGTTAAAGCATGAAAATAGAAGTTGAATATTCCCTCACATTTTGTATTATTTACATACTGAGCTGCCAACATGGTGAACAGACTGGTACATAGTAATTAAAATATATCATTAAAAGTAATCTTCCTTAGCACTTCTTATTTAAAATAATATTTGTGGTTTGTACTGTCTCTCTATTGGTCAGTGCTGGTCTAAGTCTTTGCTTTAGAAATAACAAGGTATAGAGCAGAATAAATGCCACAATGGTGGTTGATATCCTGTCATGGGAATGCTTTTGAGTGTGGTCACCAACAGCATCAGTGATACTTGGAGACTCAAGAAATGAACACCTCTCTTCTTAATGGATTGAGTTGCAGGTCCAGCAAAGTCGTTTCTGGTTCTGTTAGAAAAGATAACTTTGTGCCAGGATGGGACGGGGCTGGGGAGCCCACAGCAGTGGGACTCAGAAAAATCTGACATGGAAACAGGCAAGTGCCCTGGAGCAAATCCCTGTCCCACCCTGCTTGGCTTCTTTGGATGTGGCTTTTTCTGGAAACTATGCCCTCTGCCTGCCTGGCTCCCCTGCTCTCTGCACCCTTTTAAGCTAAAGCAAGCCAAGAACAAATGGAATGGAAGACTGTCTGCTTGCCCTTGGTAAGACTAATGTGCATTTGTAAAGCATGACCTCAAAGGAGATGCTTTGGAATACTGGTTGGTCCTGTGTTCAGCAAAGACTGAATGTGGGGCAGCCAGGGAACAGAGGGTGAGTCACTGTGAGAGGGAAGCTGCAGAAGCAGGAGGCAGTCAGTACCTGACAAGAGGGTGGCTTCCAGAGGCCATCACATACCAAGGGAGACATGGAGAAAGAGTTGACATTCACATGGTTCTTTTCCATTGTGGACTTATGGTCTTGTTTCTACTGGGCTCCTACCAAAGGGATGTATTTTAGTTGGCGAAGCCCAAATCCTGTCTCTGGTTCTCAGTGAGGTCATAGAGAGGCACATGAGTCCAGAGAAGACCGAGCACTAAGGGATGGATATGACCACTGTGAAGTACAGGGCTCCAAAAAACTGGTATTTAACAGAGCTGCCCAAATCCACAAACCACAAGAAACTCAAGAAAAAGGAAGACCAAAGTGTGGATACTTTGATCCTTCTTAGAAGGGGGAACAAAATACCCATCTAAGGAGTTGCAGAGACAAACTACGGAGCAGAGACCGAAGGAAGGACAATCCAGAGACTGTTCCACCTGGGAATCCTTCCCATAGTCAATCAACAAATCCAGATACTATTGTGGATGCCAACAAGTGCTGGCTGACAGGAGCCTGATATGGCTGTCTCCTGAGAGGCACTGTGACAGTGCCTGACTAACACAAGAGTAGAGACTCACAACCATCCATTGGACTGAGTACAGGATCCCCAATGAAGGAGCTAGAGAAAAGACCCAAGGAGCTGAAGGGTTTGCAGCCCCTTAGGATGAACTATATGAACTAACTAGTACCCTCAGAGCTCCCAGGGACTAAACCACCAACCAAAGAGTACACATGGGGGGACTCATGGCTCCAGCTTCATATGTAGCAGAGGATGGCTTAGTTGGTCATCAGTGAGAAGAGAAGCCCTTGGTCCTGTGAAGGTTCTATGCCCCAGTGTAGGGGAATGTCAGGGCCAGGAAACAGGAGAGGGTGGGTTGGTGAGCAGGGGGAGGGGGAAGGGAACAGGGTTTTTTCTTTTTTTTCTTTTTTTCAGAGGGGAAACTGGGAAAGGACATATCATATGACATGTAAATAAAGAAAATATCTAATATAAAAATTTTAAAAGGCTGCCCAAACTGAGGCTGAAGAAAAGATAGCTTCCTCGTGGTGCTAGGTGAGCTGTGTGTGGAAGAACGAAATTGTCTCTTACCCTGCATAAAAATCAGTTCAAACCAGACCAAGACCTAGATATAAGACTGGAAATACTGAAACTGCTGGAGAAAAATATAGAGGAAAACATGTTGAGATACAGGTGTAGGCAAAGAATTTCTGAATAGCACTCAGGAAATACTACCAAGAACAGACAAATGTGATATTGTTACATAGGAAAGAATTCTATTACCTTTTTCACCGCTGTGACAAAAGCTGCTTTGGGTATATGCTGGACCCAGGGAGTGGCACTAATAGACGGTGTGGCCCTGTTGAAGTAGGTGTGTCACTGTGGGCATGAGCTTTAAGACAACTCGTCCTAGCTGTCTGGAAGTCAGTATTCTGCTGGCAGTCTTCAGATGAACCATGCCTGCCTGGATGCTGCCATGTTCCCACCTTGATGATGATGGACTGAACCTCTGAAGCTGTAATCCAGCCCCCATTAAATGTTGTCCTTTATAAGACTTGTCTTGTTTGTTCACAGCAGTAAAACCCTGACTAAGACAATACCTGACAGGAGATTAGTATCCAGAATATATAAAAACAAAAAAACTAAACACCCATAAACAGGCAAATGAAGGAACCATTGCCCGTTAATTAAAAATGGCCAGCACATAAAAAACATCCAATATTTTTATCCCCCAAGGAAATGTAAATTGAACTTATGTTAAAGAGTAAATAAATCGTGCTAATAAAAGCAAAGAGGGTACTCCATTTAGATTTCATCTAACTCTAGTCAGGATGCCCATCGTCAAGAAAACCCAAAACAGTGTTCTAGTGGTGTGGAAGGTGGAGGCTGGATATAGGAAAACTTGAACTGGATGCAGAAATAGTTGTCTGTTTCTTACAGTACAGGGAGCAAAACTCTGGGCATTAAATGGCTATCAGCCGACATAAAGCACTAATATGCTGTTGGTGGGAATATGACTTGTTCTGTTTCTAGCTACTACAGAGATCAGCATGGATGTTCCTCAGAACACTAGAAGTAGGACCACTGTAGGATCCATCCATACCACTCATGGGTATGTCCTTAAATGTATCAGATCCAGCTTACAGTACCGGTACTTACAATAGATGAGGTATGGAATCCGGCTAGGTGGTCATTAACGGATGAAACTAAATGTGGACACGCATGCAGAGGCATAAAGCTTAGTCTTAAAGAAAGAATGAACTCATGTCACTTTCAGGAAAATGAAAGGATCCTCACATTAACCAAAGCAAATCAGACTCAGAGGGGCAAGCCGCAAGTGTTCCTCGGAATCTCAATTTTAAAAGGACATTAAATTAGAAGGAGGGCTAGCTGGGAAGAGGAAATGTACCAGAAAGAGATGAGGACAATGTGGGGGTGGGTAATAAAACAAAACGAAACAAGACTTACTGAGCTCAGGCCATTCCTCCTCCTCCTCCTTGTGAGTGGGAAGAGGGCTCGCAGACACATTCTCTAAGGAAGTGACATCACCCCAATACAGCGTGCCTTTATTCACCACCTCCTGTGTTTAATTCCAACTTACAGGCATCTCTACTCACAGTGGCAGTACCACTAGACCACTTTCATCACAGTTGTAGTGGACCCTGGGCATTAAATGACTATCAGCCGACGTAAAGCAGAGTTGCTATGGTGACCTACAGACGACCTTGACTTGAAGTCACGGCAATGAAATAAGTAGAGAAACACAGCTGTGACAGCCAGGTCTCTGGTGATGGTTATGAGGCCGCTGATACTGTGGAAGAAGGGAAGTGGCACACGACTCTCAATTTGGTCTGCGGTTCCAGTCACCGCTCACTACTGTTCCCAGCTTGCATTTGGTCTCGACGGGGAGGGTGCTAGGGGATACGGAAGGCTATAAAGACAAGACACGGAGTTAGGATTCTTTGGGAGTGTAGCCTTTTGTGAGTTGCTTCTACCTCTGTAAGCAACCACAGGAAACACAGTAGTTCACCAGGTTGGGCTCAGAGGGCATCCTTCCTTTGGTCTGTGGTGCCTAGGTGTGGGATGAGGAAACATTTCTCATGTAGCCACGGAAAAAGTCATGTGATGCTTGGAGCTGAACAGGGACTGACAAGAGTCAAAGACAGAAGGAGGGCATCCATCTTTTCCCATGTGGCCTGGGGAGATAAGTCTCCTGGCTGTATCGGTAGAGGTGTGACCCCAGCTATGGGTGATGAGACCGAGACCAGGACGAGTCTCTACAGAAGGAATTGCCCGAGTAAAGTAGAAATGTCTAAGGGGTACCTGGGTCCGTGAGTGGCAGCTCAAGGAGGACGGGACGGAGTTGTCTGTTTCTTCCAGTACAGGGAGCATGAAGGACATAAAATAGGCCTGTGCTAAGAGCCCCGTCTGGGATTGAAGAATGCGGAACCTCTGGGAAGAATCTGGTAATAAGGAGGAACAGAACGACATAAAAAACCACTGGGAGGGAATTAGACACGAGGGAAGCGGCTTTGATACTTAACTCACCAGGCCAGACAGGGCTGTGCTCACTGGAGAGCTAAGGGAGGACACTCAGGAGGGGCCTTGGGACTGGTACGGAGCCTTAGTGGCCTTGGTGATGGGATATGACCTTCATGACGGCACAGGAAAGGTTTCTGACTTGGGATGTAAAGTGGGTTTGTAAATGCCGTAGCAACCGGGAGGGGATGAAGGCAAGGAGAAGGAGACAGAGGGGCCCATGTGGGCCAGACGAAAGCAAACGCGACAGGATTTGTGTTGAGCCAGACTCCGCAGGGACAAGGAAGACACAAACCGCTCATGAACTTTTAGAAGGCTGTGAAGCCCAATCAGCATTTCACCAAAGGAGTGACTCTCCATTGCTCCCCTTGTGATGGTAGAAGGCAAACCTGAGGGGTGGGAATAACTCCACTGGTTTCAAGTGAGGTGGCCCGGCTTGCCCAGAGGGGAGAGGGCCATGCTGCGTGCAGAAGCCCATAACTGAATTATGGATTTACTCAACTTCAATTAATACAAAGCATATCTGGGCTTTGGTGGCTGTTGGAGCTAGGTATATTTTCATTCATGGTGACCCTGAAGGCATTAGGGCAATAGACAAGTGTGTGTGTGTGTGTGTGTGTGTGTGTGTGTGTGTGT
>JADRCD010165784.1:0-21424 GCA_019843815.1 Montemys delectorum | reverse complement strand
GGGGGGGGATGCTTTTGTTTATTTTGGAACTCTATAATAAAAATTGCTTTGGAGCTGATGTTGGAATATGTTCTTAACTTTTTTATTGCTTATTTTATTTATTTACATTTCTCTTCTTTTTTCTTTTACTTTTTTTACTTCTTAAGTTCTTTATATATCTTGGATATTAGCTAGGTGTCAGACATAGGGTTGGTGAAGATCTTTTCCAAAAATGTAGGCTGCTGTTTTGTCCTATTGACAGTGTCCTTTGCCTTACAGAAGCTTTTTAGTTTAGTAAGGTCCCATTTATCAATTGTTGATCTTAGAGCCTGAACCATTGGTGCTCTGTATTTACATTTCAAATGGGGTCGTCTTCCCAGTTTCCCCTCCTCCTCTGGAAACGCCCTTCACATCCCCTTACACTTTGCCTCTATGAGGGCGCTTCCCCATTCACCCACTCATTCACACCTCACCACTCTAGTATCCCCTTATGCTAGGGTATCAAGCTTCTACAGGACCAAGCGCCTCCCCTCCCATTGATAAAAATAAGGCAATTCTCTACTACATGTGTCGCTGGAGTCAAGGGTCCCTCCATGTGTACTCTTTGGTTGGTGGTTTAACCCCTGGGAGCTCTGGGTGATCAGGTTAGTTGATGCTGTTGTTGTTCTTCCTATGGGGATGTGGTCACCTTCAGTTCCTTTAGTCCTTCCCCTCACTCTTCCATTAGGCTTCTGTGGCTCAGTCCAATGGTTGGCTGTGAGCATCCGTATCTATATTGGTCAGGTGCTGGCAGATCCTCTCAGGGGACAGCTATATCAGGCTCCTCTCATCAAGCACTTCTTGGCATCAGCAAAAGTGTCAGGATTTGGTTCTGCAGGTGGGATGAATCTTTAGGTAGGGCGGTCTCTGGATGACCTTTCCTTCCATCTCTGCTCCATTTTTTGTCTCTGCATTTCCTTTAGACAGGAACAATTTTGGGTTACTGATAAGTGGGTATTAGCCCCCAAACTCCGAATACGCATGATACAACTCACAAACGGTATGACGCTTAAGAAGAAAACGACCAAAGTGTTGATGCTTCAATCCTACTTAGAATGTGGGGACAAAATAATAATGGGAGATAGAGAGAGAGAGAGGGACCTTCGAGGGAGAGAAGAGGGAGAGGGGGAAAGGGTGCAGGATCTGGTATGGGAAGAGATAAGAGAGAAGTACAGAGGATCAGGAAATTGAACAGAAATATGTAGCCATGGGGGACAGGGAACTGGAGGTAGACACTAGAAAGTCCCAGGGAAGCAAGAAGTTCCCAGGACCCAGTGGGGATGACATTAGCTGAAATACCCAACAAAGGGGATTTAGAACTTGTAGAGACCATCTCCAGTATATAGGAACAAACCCCAATTGAGGGATGGGGACAGCCACCCATCACAAAACTTTTAACCCAGAATTGTTCTTAAATTTTTTATTAATAAGATTAAATTCCTGAAGGAACTTGATTCCCCTCATATCACTCAGTGAGCACAAAGAGACTCCCACAAAACTCTAGCTCCAAGGGGAACTGCAAATAGCAGTGTCGTCGTCCCCCCCCCCCCCCGCCACCCCCAGCAAAAGAGACATCAGCATTGTGAGCTTTTATGGAATCCCTAACAAATGTTAGCTTGGGTCACTTGTGCCACCACTGTTGTGTAGCTCAAATTATTCATCAGAGAAATGGGGGAATGTGGACTCTTTTGCTACTGGAGATACTTATACAGCACTGACTGAGCAAAGCAGGACTCTATACTCTAGGAACAAGGGGAGATTGCCATTCAGTGACTAGTTCTACCACTCCACCTGTAGCCACAAACCATCTCTCTATTATTCCATGTTCTTCTTGAAATCATCCAATATTACTAGAAAATTGATAGTGAATCCGATAGCTGTATTCTCATTCTGGACTTTGATGACAGTGACAGGTAAATTTGAAGAAGTAGATAGATAGTTATGGACTACTCCAAGTGGAAGCACGTGAGAAGCATGTCAAATGTATGGAGGTGAGTTTCAAATTTCAGATGGATCACAACTGAGAGATCACTTTGGTTTTCAAGTTTCTTCTCAATCACATTCTTCTAGTCTACAGTCTGGTAATATTTAATATAAGACTTTAATAGTTTCCCATTGTAAACATGTGGCCCAGTGAATACTTGTTTACTTACTTCAAATTTCTTGGTCATGAAGGCTTCCTCCTTTAATAATGACTTTTAAAAATTTACTAATCTCAATACTGAAGTTAACAAAATTAGAGAAGTTTTATTAGTATCTGACCTTTCCAAACTCAAATTCCAGTTTGGTATCCTAATGATTTAAGCATCATTTTGCACACTGCCTGCACTATCTGAAAGGTGACAGCAATCCATGGAACTCTTGTTGGATTGGAGTAGGTCAAGCAGATGTGGGAGGTGCAGACTTTGGAATTGTCACCTGGGGATACAGGGTCCATTTTGCAAGTCCTGAATTTCATAAATAAATGAGTCCAAAACAGACTCAGAATGAAACTGTAGGACAGTTCTTGTGGAGTTGGAGAGAAAGAAAAACTGTGAAGGAAAGCCAAATATCTTTGCAGCTTCAGATAAAAAGAGAAAGTTATACTTTCATAGTTACAAATCCAGAAATAAGAAGGCCCAGCAACGAACCACAGTCCAGTAGTTGTAATGGAAAAGGGTAAACAAATGCTCAGAGAGTAGAGACAGACAAGAGAAGAGATTCTTCTGGGGTGGGTAAGTCCATTAAGATGATGATGGCCCTCACATTTTTTTAAAAGATGCCTTTAATTGCATCATATTTCTTGAAGTATCTTCAGCAGACAGCTTTCCTGGGCGTGGTTACTTGTTCATGTGATTGACAGGCCCATTTGATTTAACTCTTAAGAGAGGGAACAGTCACGTCTTGATGATCTTACAATAGTTAAAGCAGTTTAGAAGGCTGTATCTCTATCAAGGGACAAATCTATGAGTTAAGTTCTATACCACTGGTCAAATACCATGGGAGTGCCAGGTCACCAGGTACCAGATCCTATGCAACCCAAATAAAGACACACGTGGTCAAAACACTTGTACACAGAAAGGAAACACAACTAAAAGACAAGCAAATAGATCTAAACCTTTCGAATTCTAAGAAGGCCAATTGTCGTACTTCTCCTTTCTTAATACGTTATTATAGACATAGGATATTGGATCCAGAACAGATTATGAAGTGGAACTTAGATCCTCAATGACCTTCAAGCTTATTAACACCTCACTATTACCCTGATGGCACACAATGTGTTTTCACTAAGTGGTGACTATGGTATTAATCAACTTAAGATATACTAACAGGATAACAGACATTTAAACACTCTCAGATCCTCATTTCTAAATTCTATCACACTAGAGTTGAAGTTTCAACATATGGATTTTGGTGGAACAAAAACTCTTAGCCCAGAACCAGAGGAACCAGAGGAACCAGGAATGTTAAACACACAGTGTTGTCCTTTCAAATAGAGGGATGTATAATTTGTTTTCCACACAGTACTAAAAGCAGATGTAGTTAATAGCCTGGTGGCCTTTGCCATATCTCCATGCCCAGTAACACCCTGGGTCTTCCTCCAGACCCTTATCATGAGCTTGGAAATCTGAAGAATCTATCTTTATGGAAAGTGCTGCATGTCCTTTTACAAAGAGTGTTGTTGTTGTCTTAGCTTCATTGTGCACATAGGATTGAGTTATTCATCATCAGGAAAATTTTCACAAAATTGTGCTGTGTTTAAATATAACTAAAATAAATTGCTTAGCATCAGACTCCAAACTTAGCACTAACACTAGCTAATGAGTTGTGTTGAACTGAACTACCTTCAAGATTTCCACTGATCATTACTCTGCTGGCCATGCTAGTAGCTGAGACACCCTCACACACATACACACACACACACACACACACACATACACACACACACACACACACACACACACACACGCGCGCGCGCTCCTAGGTGGTAATCGTCACAGTCAATTTTTCCTATTTCTGTGATGAAAGCATTCTTGATAAAACAACTTAAGAAAGAAAAGGATTGTTCTAGCTCTGAGTTTCTGGGTTCAGGCCACCATTGTAGTCAAGGCAGCAAGAGTATGAAGCAACTTGCTATGTCACATGCCAATTCAGGAAGTACAGACACATAAACTCATGCAGCTTTACAGCTTCTTGTCTCCATCTACATCCTCAGATTGCATGCAGGGATACCATTCACAAGCAGTGGATCTCCTCACTTAAATTAAGGAATCAATATTATCACTCACAGGCATGTCAAAGGTCCCAACCCAGGTAATTATAGATCACGTTGAATTGACAACTTATATTAACCATCACGGCGACCTTCTAGTATCCTGGAATTCTATTTCTGTATGTCTTTTGAGAAAAAGCCATGTGTTGTTGATATTATATATTGCTACTAGGGAAACCGGGGGTTCTCTTTGGAGTTCTTAGTCTCATTAATAACAGAATTTATTAGCGTTTGGAAGAAAAACAGTGGAGTGTGTAAGGTTTAAATATTGGCAAAGTGAAAAGAAATGGAAAAGAAAAATATAGTGTATTTTGAGTTAAAAGGTCCAAGGTAGCTGACATGTTCATCTTCACGGGACAATGGGGAGTAGTTATGAGAAAGAGTGAAGAAGTTCAAAATGTCAGAGAAAGCATGCCAAGGCCTTTGGTCTATATGAGAGAGAGAGAGAGAGAGAGAGAGAGAGAGAGAGAGAGAGAGAGAGAGACAGAGAGAGAGAGAGAGAGACAGAGACAGAGACAGAGAGAGAGACAGAGAGAGAGACAGACAGACAGAGAGAGAGACAGACAGACAGAGAGAGAGAGACAGAGACAGAGAGAGACAGAGAGAGAAGTATTCTTTCTTAGTTATAACTCAGAAAAGTGTGCTGGCCTGCCAGTGATACACACCAGAAGCTCTGTGGGCAGCTACATCAAGAAAAGGGGTTCTGGATAAGTATATTACATCAGCTAAGGAACAGCTCTTCTACCTTTTTAGCATATCTTCAGGTGAATCCACCATAAAGAACAGTAGTCTCCTGGCCAGGTGATTGACAGGCTCAAGCTGGGTAAGTCCTAAGGGAGGAGACAATGGGACATAATGTTTTTAATCTCTGGAGCACATCAGAATGTCACATCTACACTCAGAGCCAAAGACAGAACTCAGATTCCAGGTGTCTGACCAGGAGGAAGTAGCTTTAATTTAAGGAGACACAATGAAGACCTCATGGCACTACCATTTTATCTATTCCTTTAAATCCTAAAGAGGGAAAGCTGTGATGTTACCCCTCTGAGGATTGACAGGGACATAGGAGTTGAAGCTGGTGGTGAGAGAGAAAACAATGCCAATGACATCCAATGATCTGAATCCCTGTCTAGCTATGTGATAATATTCCGGTGACAAATTCTGCACTGACAGAAATGTGCATCTATTAAAACATATATTCAATTTATAAAGCCGGTTATCCTTCTAGACAATCTATTCTGTTTCCATGTTTTGTTTTGTTAGTTGAAAAAAAGTCCATGTATAAATTGATTCTGACTAAAATTATAATGGCTAATTGGTTTGGCACATGCTTTATTTAAATAGCATATAGGAAGTAGTATATACTTATAAAATAAAGAAAAAGAAATGCTAACAGTAGAATTTCAGGAAACCAAAAAAAAAAAAAAAGAAAAAAGAAAAGAAAAGAAAAGGAAAGAAAGAAAGAAAAGAAAATGCAGGATGAAACAGATTAATGGGATTTGAATCCCATTATCTAAATTTTATATGCTAACTATATATTCAAGTTTCGACAGCTCTTTAAATATTTTAAATACATCATAAAAGAATGAAGTAGGAGCAAATAGAAGTAAGTAATTTCTAAAGCAAGATGGCTAGTAAATACTTATTAGCTGTTTTTTTTTACCTGAATAAAAATGGAAGGTAAATTTTCAGAATTGAGACTTTGGTTTAATAATACTAAGAACACAGATGTACTTTATTCAATGCAAGCATCAGTCTTTTCAAAGCTCCCCATTTGCCTGCCTAGCCTCTTCTTAACTTCTATCAACAAGGTTTTTTGTGAGAAATAAGAGGTCAAGGCAAAGGCATCAGAAGCCCTCGGGCATTACTTCTACAGTGAGGAGCCATGGTAAGGAAAATCCGGTTTTCTCTTCAACAAAAATCAAACTCTACACCAGATAATAGTTGCTAGAAGATGCCAGCATTTTTGCAATATTTAAACTTGGTTCAACTAAGCAGTGTCTCCAAATCCCCAAAGCATTATCCTTCAACTCTCCTTGGGATTAGCCAGAAGAGAAAGATCCACAAGATGAGACTATAGGAATAAAGGCTGTGTGCATTCTTTAACTCTCCTGTAGGCTAGGACCTGTTGTAGTCTTATATATTTTATAGCTGTGTTGAGGACAGCAGCAGAACCCAGGTCTCCTTCTCTCATTGAAGTCTTCCAGCTTATACACATCTGTACACGCTAGTTTTATGTCAACTTGACACAAGCTAGAGTCATCAGAGAGTAAAGGAGTCTCAATTGAGAAAATGTCTCCATGCAGTAGGGCTGTATGTAGACCTGTGGGATGTTTTCTTAGTGATTCATGGAAGGGCACCCAGTGTAGGTAGTGCCACTCCTGGGTTGTTAGTCTTTGGCTCTATAAGAACACAGGTGGAGCAAGCCATGGAAACCAAGCCAGTAAGCAGCACCCCTCTGTGGTCTCTGCATCTGCTTCGGCCCCCAGGCTCCTGTCCTGTTAGAATTCCTGTCTCTACTGCTCTTAGTGATCAGCTATTATTTGGAACTGTTAGTGAGATAAACTGTTTTTCTCTCTAAGTTTTTGGTCGTGGTGTTTCATCGCAAAAATGATAACAACATCAGAGGCATGGTGTGAGTAAGTACCCTTACAAAGGCACCATTTTTCTTCAGATGCTCTTGGTAAGAAAGTTGGATACCTGGAGTCTGGGAGAGTCCTCCATGAATGATGGAAAGAAATACAGGTAGAGTCCACTTATACCATCTGCCCTTTGTTTCATATTTATCTTTCTTACTTGTCAGCTCTGTGACTGTATGTGCAAAACCAGATGAAGAAGTAGAAGAGCTGAGGCCATGACACTGTACTAGCTCTCACAGTTGAGTAAAGCCAGCTCTCTCTAGCCAATGCCTAATTTGAACCTTCTTTAATGCTGCTGTTTCTCAGCATGCACTCATGATCGCGCTGTTAATGTCTTTTCTCCAATAAAGTAACTGGTAAGAGTAGTTCAAAGCCTTCCCTGGACAGTCTAGTCTCCTTTAGACTGAACTATATTCCACATTTCTTCTCGTCTACAGCTTTTGTGTGTCCAAGGGATGATGCTCTGTGTTTAGGCAAGCTTTGTATTTTTAACTAGCCTGGCTTCTCCATTTTCTCCCATATTTCTCATTTTGAGAAATATTTACCATTCACAGGTCTGCAAGCTCAATTGCCGTGGAACATGGATGTCCCTGTTATCTGAAGCTACAGTATATCCTGTTTTCTAGCTTCTAAGGGCTATTAAGTCCTAATGTAACTTCTGAAGGTCAAGAATAAATTATTGAGGGTATTGTTACTTGTATGTTGCTTTCAGACATATGGACGGTCTGGATATTTTCTAGCATTGACTTAAGCTTCCAAATCTAAATGGATATAGAGAAGAGGAAAGGAGTCAAGCTGCAAGGGAAAAGCTAGCAAATGTTTGTCCTCACATATGCTAGCCTAGGAGGTGAACAATGAATTCCAAACTGTAACAAGCAGCTGTGGTTCTTGTATTTATCCAAACAAATGTGGATGATGGAAGGTGATAAGACATGTTAAGCTCAAATGGCAGACGAGAGAACTGTCATGGTACAGGGAGGAAATTTTAATCATTATTTATGTTATAGTAAAATATTCATTATGGTTTAAACAAAGGCCATGTGGTGCCTTACCATATTTTTCGATGTTATTACATTATTTTTCATCCCAAGAAGCACTCCAAGAAGTATCTTCCAGGATCCCCTCTGATATTGTTTTGTAACTGCTCCTATGGACATGCCTCATTGAATTCCATCATTTCTCATGCTACCATAAATTATTTTCCAGTTAGTATTGATATTGGCAGATATCAAGATCCAGTGGGCACTTAATATGATTCCACTTCTTGTCTTCCAGAAGAAGAAATTGGACTATGAATTATGTACTTTTCTGTTGTTGTGATAAAGCCCCAGGACTGTGATGGTTTGAATGAGAACAGCCCCAGAGACTCCTATGTTTTAATACTTAGTCGCCAGCTGGTAGACCTATTTGGGAAGGATTGGATATGAGGTTTCAAAAGCCCAGAGCATTCCCAGTTAGCTTTTTCTGTCTTGTGGTTTTGTCTTAAGATGTAAGCTCTCAGCTATTGCTCTAGCACTATGTCTGCATGTCTGCTGCATGTCTCCCTCCACTCTACACTCTGGAACCTTGAGCCCCAAATTAAATGCTTTGTTTGATAAGTTTCTTCATGATGTTTTGTCACAGCAAAATAAATAAATAAATAAATAAATAAATAAATAAGACAATGATCAAGGGAACTTATAGAAGAATGTACTTTATTTTGGCTTTAAGTTTCAGATCATGAGAGTCCATAATGGCTGTGATGAGCTGGCAGCAGGCCCAGGCACGGGGACAGGAGCAATAAGCTGAGATCTCACACTCTGAACTGTAAGAAGAAAATAGAGAAAGCAAAATGGAGGTAGGACAGACCATTTAATTTTCAAACACTGTCCCTGGTGACAGGCTCCTTGTACAAAGGCCAAGTTACTTCACCTTCTACAAAGAGCTCAACCAACTGGGGACTAAATGCCCAACTCTGCAGAGGACTTCACTTATGCAAACCATTACTGACAAGAACATGCGATAGTAGAAGACACAGAGACTGTTTATTTATTAAGAGAAGAAGAACTTTCAAGGGAAGAAGGGGGCCACAGCTGAGGGGAAGGTAGCAACTTCACATCCCATACCCAAAGGACTGCTAGTTTTACGCATCATGTGCACAGTCATTGTGTTCTCAGGCATGATTTTTCTATTACATGGCAGCTATGGCTGATGGTTCTCATTCTTTCTTTCAACCAAAACTTTTTTGCTTTATATGTTGCTTTTGTAGTCTTTCACACCTCACCGTCTATCCTAATCTACCTCAGTGCTATACAAGGCAAATGATGGCTGTATTATGTGAATTACAGTGGAAACAACAAGCATTGTTGGAAGTATATCATATGACTCACAGTGCTACTTTCTGGTACTGGGCTGAAAGAGCCTGTGCCTAAACATAATGAAGGCTGGAACCACAACATTTAACCAAACTTTCTTCACTACATTTGGTAACCCTTACATGTCTATCTGAATCTCAACCAATTTCCAGTTTCCACACATGATATGTTAAATTTCAAAAGAACAGTATCTCCCTCTTTTAAGTCTTTGACTGTAATGTTTAACAAATAGTACTAGTCTCTATCCTATGACTACTCTAGTTGTCTTGAATAGTTGATTCCTCTCACTTTGCCCTTACCTGCTATGCATAAAATAAGTGTTTCTAGATATTTCATGCACCTTTCTCCATCTTCCTGACCTCAACCTTCTATTTTCTAATATGCCATTCTGTCTGAAGTCTTAGATTTTCTTATTGCATTTGAACACAATAATTGGGAGAGGGATTACAAAGAATACACAAGTCTTGTTGTGCTTAAGACTATTTATTAGTACCTTCCTTTGTATTACTCAAAAATAAATACTTAGACAGGGTGTGAGAAATGACCACTGGCTGTTCATGAGCTCACTCCCAGCAGATTTCCTTGTAAGTTGTTTCTGGCAGAAGTTCTTTCAATTCTTGGAATATGTCTATTTTTCTCTGGCCTATAATCTAAAGTTATTTTTCTTGATTGTGACATTACTTTCTCAGTCTTCCTTTCTTCTTGCTCATTTCCAACTCCAAGCCTTCAGGAACACATTCCCATAATCGGTTCTACATACTATGTTTTGATTCAAAGAGTAACCATAAAATAATTGTGCGGTGATGATGACTGGTTGATGACTATTTTAAAGGAATAAGCAGTTTCCTTGTTTTAATTAAACTCTTCAGAACTGTGTGTCGTCCTCAGTTTTTAACATTAGAAATGAAGCAAACGTGTACTGTAAATACATCTCTTATTAGTCTACTTCAGCACTAGAGGGAGAAGCGTTTGATTAGTCCTTGGAACCCTCCTGGCTAAGA
Source organism: Montemys delectorum (assembly GCA_019843815.1). NCBI lineage: Eukaryota > Metazoa > Chordata > Mammalia > Rodentia > Muridae > Montemys > Montemys delectorum. The sequence goes on along the minus strand of JADRCD010165784.1, from coordinate 11,160 downwards.
TCCAGGGTTTGTTGCTGTTTGTTATCGTTTTACCATTACATGATGATAGTTTACTGAATAGCTTCACTTGAGACACAGTCTCCTGGGCAGAGCAGGGCAAACAACCAAATGGTGGGCTTTACAATCTTAGTGTAGAAAATTTATTTGCATTCATTGCAACGGGCACTGAAGTCTATTGAGAACAGAGATATAAAATTGGAAAAGAGACGAGGAGGGGACAAAAGCAGCACCCTAGAGCTTCAGGCATGGTGGAGAATGACAAACACATCTCTGCTGAGGTAAATGCTGGCAGGGTTTCTATTTCCAATGTTCTCCAACAGCATATATGTCTGTAAATACCCAACAATGATGGGTTATTTTCCTGGCAAAAACATAGTTATTCATTTAATTGGCTTATTGGTTTGTTCCTTTTTATCAGAGATTTTTGCTTCACAAATGAGACCCTGCATTCCCCAACTTCTATTACGTTTGCCAATAGGTGAATCTAAACAATTCTCTAGAAAAAGCTACCCATAATCCTTCAGGGTGTTAACTTGTGACACACTGAAATACTAAGTTTAGTCAAATCAAGTTCAACTCTTCTCTTCATAAAGGCAAAGGGAAAGCACGTTCTGTGAGAACTGGGTAACTACATTATTTTCTTATGCTGATGTGGAAGAATGATATGACAACTATCTGAAGAATGGTATGACAACTATCCTTTTACTTTCTCTTTTAAATGGAGAAAAAAGGTCATTACTCAATTGGGGGGAAACACCTACCCAGATGAACTGGTAATTTCTTAGATTACTGCATGAACTATTGCAATCCACATGACTAGCATGACTCCAAATTCCTATAGGTAGCAAAAAAAAAAAGAAGAAAATAAACAATGAACAAAGATCTCTTTGTGGTATAGCTATTTTCTTTAAGTATAACGTGACACTCAGTTGGCATGTCAGGCTGGGATTGCTATGGGAAACCCACCCAAGACCATTCCTCATGGCAATAGAATAAGTGAAACTATGTGTGATAACGGAATTGTTAACAGTCCTTCACAGAAGATTAAGAGACAAGCAGACACTTGTCTGAGGTTCTATTTATAACTACTGTCATATTTTGATAATGTCAGGATAAATGCAGAGATATATTAACAGTCCTCCAAAAGCTAACCAGTAGACACTTTCCTGCATGGCCTTGAATTCCTTCACAGACAGACTGTAACATTAAAGTAGTGAAAGCTGATATACACCTTCCTTCCAACAGTGTTTTTGGTCAGTGTTTTATTGTAGCAACAGAGAACCAAAGCAGAAAAGTTCCCTCATGCTTTATGGAAAATATGCTAATAAAAACAAGATTTTTATCCTCTTAAATTAATATATAGATGCCAAGATGCCATCCAATCCAGATAATAACCCTGACAGAGCTTTTCTTTTAGTGAAAGAAAAGTATCAAATAGATAATTGTTACTTGAAAAATGTAATAAGTAGATGTATATTTACTCAGAATTCTTTGATTTTGAGTAGATTATATTTTTAATAATAAAATGTTAGAAAAATATTTTAAAAGAATCATTAAAAACCTAAAGGAGAAAATAGAGATATTGCATATTAAAATTAGAACAGCAATAAAAAGCGAAGTTGATCCAAATGAAAGAAATCATCACTGAGAACTAAAAATCAGGTCAGACTGAGAATTCATAATGGAAAGTTACAAAACAAATACCTTTAAGCACATAATAATTGAATTTATACATCAAAGGTACAATCTCTTCTTCAAAAATATTTGCACCCCCAAGACACACTTTATTAAATTCTTTACATATTCCAGAATAAAAGCTATCAACAAGTCATCTACAAAATTATCTTTCTTTATAACACCTAAAAAGCTACAAAACAATACACTTATATTTATAGTCAAAATTACTATAGATTAAAATATGCAAATGTCTCCAAATATGAAAATATTGAATTTTATGCCTGTCATAGTTTTTGACAACTTGACACAGATATATCTTGGAAAAGAAGATCTCACCTGAGGAATTTCTTCCATCAGATTGGCCTGTGGGCAAGTCTTTGGCATTGTCTTGATTGGTTGACTGACTGATTGATTGATTGATTGATTGACTGATTGACTGATTAATGTGAGAGGGTCAAGGCCACTATGGGCAGAACTATCTCTGGGCAGATGGACTCATGTATATATAAGAAAGGTAGATGGGCAATTCAGGGAAAGCAACCCAGTAAAGTTTCCTGTGTGGTCTTAGATTCCTTCAAAGACAGACTAAAATATGGTCATGTAAGCTGATGTACACGTCTTCCTTCCAATGTTGGTTTTGATCAGTGTTTCATCATAGCAGCAGAGAAGCAAAGCAGAAACAAAGTCAGTATACCTTACAGAAAACATGCTAATGAAGACCAACAATAAAATGAATCAATAGAGAATAAGTCAGCTTGCTTGCGTGCGAAGAAAATGCGGATGCATACTACAATGTCAAAGGTAGCATGGCTGGAAAAGAGAATAAGAGTTGATGAGTCATATCAAGGAGGTAGAAAATATTTGAACAGCTAAATAAGAATGAGTTGCTGATTGATACCATCAAGATACAACATGAAATTCAAAACAAAGAGTAGTTCTTGTAGTTATAAGTAAAACAGCAATGTAAGTAAGAGCTGCAAGTATAGGGAGCCTTAAAGCTTTGACAGCTTCAGAAAGAGAAATGTCTTCTGAAGCTGATGCTTGCCTTCTTGCTGTCCCTTGACCACATTCCCCTGTGCTGGTTTCAGTCCCAAGGTTCTCATTACAGGCCAGTCATGGTGGTGTGCTCTAAGAAAAACAACGGCAGCAACTACTGACTAACTATTATGAAGAAATGACTACTTTTTATTTTTTATGATTCTACTAATTTCCTACTAATGTCAGCCTCAAATTAAAGAATTCACAAGAATTAATTTCTGCTGAGAGCTTAAAATTGAGTTCTTGATTCAAGTACCATTTTTCAATGTTTATTAATTTAGAAGTTGTGTGTGTCTGTGTGAGAGTGTATATACACCACAGATTTGTATGCAAATACCTGAAGAGGCAGGAAGAGGATATGGGATCCCTTGGAATTGGAGATAGAGGCATTTGTGAGCCCCGAGTGGGGTTCTGGGAACTAAACTCATGGCCTCAAGATAGAACAGCATGCACTTTTATCTGCTGAGCCATCTCTCAAACCCATTACAAATTTTTATTATAGAGAAAATGCATCCCCAAATATGAAATGGGGAAAAGATCAAATTTTATTTTTTTATGGATAAATACTCCTTTTCCTCTTGTAGAATAGTAAATGATTAGCTAACCACAGAGATACTTGGACATCCATGCAGATAGCTTCATGGTTCACAATAGTCAGGAAATGGAAACAGCTTAGTGACTAGGACAGATATACGGATTAAAAAAAAATGTTGTACATATACTCAATGGGATTCTGTGTAAGCAAAATGATGAACTAATCTGACTAGTTTCCAATAGGCTAATATGACCAGCTTTTAAAAGCATTAAGAAACAATATACCTACTTATTATTATTTATTTATTTCCCTATTATTTCCCTATACACTTTATAGTTAAAGACTCCTAATTTCCTTCACCCATAATTACTTTCCGTGAATAAAAAATATTTTATAAATTTTAACTGAATTTAAGAGTAAGAAAACCATAACATACTAGTGTTTAATTTTCTATGTATATCTTCTGAGTAGTACTCCCTTTTGTGGCCATATCACACACTGTTTATTTCCTCTGTTAGTATACATTTGTATAATTTAAACTTTGGCTACTAATAAAGTTTTTGTGAATAATCATGTTCAAATCTTTGCAGAAACATTATTCAATTATTCAAGATATTATTCAATATCTTGGAATTAATAATTTGGAATCAAGTTTTGGGGTCACATGATAACACATCTTCATTGCATATGAGTGGGTGATTTATGTGTGTGTCAGTGTGAGTGTGTGTGTGTCTGTGAATGTATGTGTGTGCGTGTGTGTTTTGAAAAGGATATACATTGTAGAGTTGGTAGAAAAGTATTCTGGGCTCTTATATCAATTTGATCAATAGTGTTTTGTGGTCATCATAAACCTTTTCCCATAAGATCAATATTAATTTTATCTTTGGAAATTTTAAAATGTACTGTTACACTGTTTATTTGTGTGTGTGCTTATATACAGGCATAAATATGTACATATATGGTGTGTCTCGCTATTTTTCAGAATACTTGTTTTGAGACTAATTTATATTGTTGTGTGTAGCAATGTTTCACCCCTCACACTGGAGACTAATATTCCATTAAACTGCTCTTTATTTGCTCATTGATGGACATTTAGAATATTTTCAGGATTCAGCTGTTATTGTTGCCCTAAATATACTTGTGTAGTAACTATGGACTCTATACAGAATCATGAGCATTCATTTCTCTTGATCCATTAACAAGATTCCAATGGGAGACAATTTGATATGACTGCATCAATTTTATTTTTAATGACCATCAAACTCTTTCCAATTAGTCATAGCATTTTCCTCTTGCAGCAGCAGTGTGTCACCCATGCCATATGTCAGGGTGTCTTTCATCTTAGCGGTCTAGCACAGAGAGTGTTTGAGTGACAGCTTTAAATTGTAACTCTATAGTGACAAATGACACCAAGTTATTGTGAGGTTGCTTATTTCACATAACTTTACTTACTTTTTCTTTATTAGTATGTAGTTCTTCCTAATTTTTTGGAAGTTAGTTATATATTTGGGACGTGACTTTGTCATATGTGTGATTTAGAATATTATCTTCCTGTTTTAAAGTGTGATCTTTGGCTCTAAAAGCCATCTTTTGACCAGAAGAAGTTTTACATTTTGTTGAATTGTGTTAATCAAAGTGGATTTTCACAAGGGATGCTATGGCCATTCATCAAAAACAATTTTGTAAAGTCCAAATTCATAGATACTACTCTTGTTTTCTTCTCCTAGTTTTAGGGTTTGGGGTTTTGTACAACACTATATAGCCCAGAATAATCTTTTATATATCATACACAAGAAAAATATAATTTTTACATATAGATATGTAATTGTTTAGTACTATTTAGAATTATTTCGTACAAATTTAATGAAGAGGGCAGATTTTCTAAAATACAAAGGGTCTATACCTTGAAGTGTCTGTCTGTGTCTTAAATAATTTTCTGTGATGTTTCTTTTATGTTCCTGTCCACTATTACACCATCAATGGCACCTTGCTCATGATTACATCTTAAAGGTTTCTTAGTCCTTTAGTAAGTTTTTATCTAACTATTTTGTTATTGTGGTAAAATTTCCTTCTCAATCTTTTCTGCATTTGGTGTTTTGATTATTATGTGAATGTGACTGGAGGAATTTCTTTTCTGGTCCAGTCTATTTGGAGTTCTATAGGCTTCTTGTATGTTCGTGGGCATCTCTTTCTTTAAGTTAGGGAAGTTTTCTTCTATAATTTTGTTATAATTTACTGGCCCTTTAAGTTGGGAGTCTTCACTCTCTTCTATACCTATTATCCTTAGGTTTGGTCTTTTCATTGTGTCCTAGATTTCCTGGTTGTTTTGGGTTAGGAGCTTTTTGCATTTTGCATTTTCTTTGACTGTTGTGTCAATATTTTCTATGGTGTCTTCTCTCCCTGAGACTGTCTCTTCTATCTCTTGTATTCTGTTAGTGATGCTTGCATCTATGACTCCTGATCTCTTCCCTAGGTTTTATATCTCCAAGGTTGTCTCCCTTTGTGATTTCTTTATTGTTTCTATTTCCAGTTTTAGATCTTGGATGGTTTTGTTCGATTCTTTCACCTGTTGGTTGTGCTTTCTGTAATTCTTTAAGGGAATTTTGTGCGTTCTTTTTAAGGGCTTCTAGCTGTTTACCTGTGTTCTCCTGTATTTCTTTAAGGGAGTTATTTATGTCCTTCTTAAAATCCTCTATCATCATCATGAGATGTGATTTTAAATCCAAATCTTGCTTTTCTGGTGTATCTAGGATTTGCCTGGGTTCTGATGATTCCAAGTAGCCTTGGTTTCTGTTGCCTATGTTCTTGCACTTGCTTCCTGCCATCTGGTTATCTCTAGTGCTACCTGCCTTGTTGTCTCTGACTAGAACCTGTCCCTTCTATGATCCTGTTTGTGTAAGAACTCCTCAGAGTCCAGCTGTCTCTGTGATCCTGTGATTCTGGGATCCTGAAATCCTGGTGTGACCAAGCACCTGAGATCTTGTTGTGTCAGAGCTCCTGGGAGTCAAGCTGTCTCTGTGTGTTGCAGTTGTAGGTAGGGATCCAGAACCCTGGGTTTGCTCTGGGCACAGGTGCAAGCTAGAAGAAATTGTGCCACTGGCTGGGCAGGGGTTTGTGTTACCCTGGTTTCTGGGGGGTCCCAATTATGCTGGGTGCTGGCAAAAATATTGTGGCTTCAACTGTGATCTTGAGTGTGCCAGAGCTCCAGTGCTCCTTGGTGTTTCCAATCTCCTGGGAGTCAAGCTTCCTCTGTGATCCTGTGATCCTAGGATCCTGTGGTCCTGGGTGTTTCAGAGCTCCCTCTGGGTGTTATGGTACTGGGTGCAGAGCCAGCGCTCGAGATATGCTCAGGGCACAGGTTCAAACTGGAAGCAGCTTATCAATTTCTAAGAAGACGAAATTACTAGTGTTTTGCACGAGATTCAATTTAGGAAGAACTATTTCAAGATACTCAGTGCTATAAAACACAACTTAATCTTTACTGTACATGGCCTCTTTTTTCTTAACCTTGTCAAATTTCTCCCTAAGTCTGTCATATTTTGATTTATGCAAACAGACCAAAAAATATCCCAAAATCCTTATGTTTGCGTACTAAGTACAAAATATTCATTCAATATTGTATGCTGAAGTATGACATGATTTCTTAGGTTTAATTTATTAAGTACTAATAACACTTAGGGATATTATTATAGTATTTCATATTGGCCTGAGGCAGAACTCTTTACATGTAAATTTAAATTGTTTGAAATTAAATTAAATAATTAAAAATTCCATTCCTTACAGTCACAATGCAGCTGCAGGATTTGTAGCACGTTTTAAAATTTTTCTTGATGATTGGCTTTCTGTGTTCTTTGTATATTCTAGACACTGATTCTCTATCATATGCATGGCTGGCAGAATCTCTTCTTCCATTTTGCAAATGTCTTCATCACTCTTTAGACACTTTCCTTTGTTGAACTTTTTATATTCATGAGATTCTATTTGTCAAATGTTGGTCTTATTTCCTGCACTAATAGAATCCTATCAGAGAGTTCTCACCTGTGGCTATAAGTTGATTTGTAGTCCCTACTTTTTTATCTAGCCATTCCAAGGTATTAGGCCTTATATTGAGGTATTTGGTCCATCTGGAGTTGAATTTTGTTCAAAATGAGAGATAGTTCTATTTTTGTATGTAGGAATCCAGCACTATTTGCCTAATAAACTGCTCTTTCTCTAGTGTTGACTTCGGCATATTTGTTAAAAAATTGTTAGCTGTAGTTTCAAATATATATATATATTTTTTTTTCCCTTTGGTCTCTCTGTCTGTTTCCATGCTAGTACCATGCTGTTTTTAATGATTTGGCTTTGTAGGATAACTTGAAACCAGCTGTGCTGAGTCTCCTGCAATATTCTTTCTGCACTGGCTATCCTTGTTCTCTTCAGCTTACATATAAATTGAATCATTGCTTCTTTTTTTTCCTATGCCTGTGAAGGCTCTCCCTAGGATCTTGACTGAGGTTGCTCTGAGGTTGCTCTGAATCCAAGGATTGCCTTTGGCAGGGTGGCCATTTTCACAATATTGATTTTCTGATCTGTGAGCATCGGAGTTCTTTTCATCTTCTAGTGCCTTCAATTTATTTCTCTTCTTAATGCCTCTATTTTAGAGGTCTTTAATTTAGATTTATTCCATGATATTTGGGCAAGGACAGTAACTGTGAATGGAATTGTTTCTCTGATTTCTTTCTGTATGTTTGTCAGTGTACAGGAAGGCTACTGACCTTTATGTATTGGTTTTATATCCCACAATGCTACTCAAAGTGTTTCCTAGCTCTAAGAGCTTTGGATGGGGTCTACAGGATCTCTTATGTACCGAACAGTATAATCTGTAAGCAGTGATACTTGCCTTCTTGTACCCCTACTTATCTGCCTTTTATTTCTATCTCCTCAATGATGGAATGATGCCACCTTGAATATGATGAGTGACCTTTCAGATGTGACCTTGGGTTAATTTTGTTAGTATTTATTGAAAATGTAAACAATCCAGACATTCCTCAACAGAGGAATGGATACAGAAAATGTGGTACATCTGCACAATGGAGTACTACTCAGCTATTAAAAACAATGAGTTTATGAAATTCTTAGGGAAATGGTTGGATCTGGAGAATATCATCCTGTGCGAGGTAACCTAATCACAAAAGAATGCCATGGCATGCACTCACTGATAAGTGGATATTAGCCAGAAGCTCAGAATACCCAAAATACAACCCACAAACCACGAGAAACTCAAGAAGAAGGAAGACCAAAGTATGGAAGCTTTGTTCCTTCTTAGAAGGGGGAATAAAACACCCATCTAAGGAGTTGCAGAGACAAACTATGGAGCAGAAACTAAAGGAAGGACAATCCAGAGATTGTTCCACCTGGAAATACTTCCCATAGTCAGTCATCAAACCCAGACACTATTGTGGATACCAGCAAGTGCTGGATGACAGGAGCCTGATATAGCTGTCTCCTGAGAGGCTCTGACATTACCTGACTAATGCAGAAGTAGAAGCTCACAGCCATCCATTGGACCAAGTACAGGGTCACCAATGAAGGAGCTAGAGAAAGGACCCAGGAGCTGAAGGGCTTGCAGCCCCTTAGGACAAACAATAATATGAACTAACTAGTACTCTCAGAACTCCCAAGGACTAAATCACCAACCAAAGAGCACAAATGGTGGGACTCATGGCTCCAGCAGCATATGTATAGCAGAGGATGGCCTAGTCGGTCATCAATGGGAGGAGAGGCCCTTGGCCTTGTGAAGCTTTATGCCCAGGTGTAGGGGAATGCCAGGGCCAGAAAGTGGGAGAGAGTGGACAGGGGGAGGGGGGAGGAAACAGAGTTTGTTTTTTGTTTTTGTTTTTGTTTTTGTTGTTGATATTTTTTGGAGGGGTAACCAGCAGAGGAGATATCATCTGAAATGCAAATAAAGAAAATATCTAACAAAAAAAATGAAGCTAAAAAAAAAAAAAAAGATGGCCTTGTTGAAGGAATTATATCACTGGGGGTGGGCCTTAAGGCTTCAGAAACCTGAGCCAGGCCCCATGGCTTACTTGTCTTCCTGCTGCCTGTGGATCTGGATGTAGAACTCTCAAATTCTCCAGTTCCATATCAGCTTGCATGTGCCATGTTTTCTACCATGATGATAATGGACTGAACTTCTGAAAATGTAAGCAAATGCAATTAAATGCTTTCTTTTATAAGAAAAGGAAAAAGAAAAAGAAAATGTTTGCATATAAGTTCACCAGGAAGGTCAGTCTGTGATTGTCTTTTTTTGTTTAGTCTTTATCTGTCTTTGACATCACTGTAACACTGTCATCATAAGCAGAATGCAGAACTATTCTACCTTGCTTTTATTTTATGGGGAAAGTGAATAATATTTATGTTAGCTGTGCTAAATTTCTGCAATGAGTCCTTCTAGTCCTGGGCTTAATTTAGTTGACACTTCTATACTTATTTCAATGTCCTTACTAGTTATGGATATCTTTAAAATATTTACTTCATCTTAGATTAATTTTGATATTTCTTTGTTATCTAAAATTTATATACTTCCTTTTTTTATTAGATATTTTCTTTATTTACATGTAAATTTTTCCTTTCCCAGGTTCCCCTCCAAAAAACAAACAAAAACAACAAGAACAAACCCCTTTTGCCTCCCCCGTCCCCATGCCTGCCACCCCACCCTCTCCCACTTATTGACCCTAGCATTCCCCTATACTGGGGCACAAAACCTTCACCAGGCCAAGGTCCTTTCCTCCTATTGATGATCAAATTTTCAATCCTCTACTATACACATGCTGCCAGAACATTCAGTCCCACCCTGTATAGTCTTTGATTGGTGGTTGGGTCCCTGGGAGCTCTGAGGGTACTAATTAGTAATTGTTGTTCAAACAATTGTGCAAACCCTTCAGCTCCATAGAACCTTTCTCTAACTCCTTCTCAGGGGACCGTGTACTCAGTTCAATGAATGGCTGTGAGCCTCTACATCTGTATTAGTCAGGTATTGTCAGAGTCTCTCAGGAGATAGCTACATGCTTGTCCTTCCATTAGTCTCTGCTCCATAGTTAATCTCTGCCACTCCTTCTGTGGGTATTTGATCCCCTTTTTAAGAAGTAATGAAAGGTCCACCTTTTGTCTTCCTTCTTCTTAGGTTTCTTGTGGTTTGTGGGTCATTCCTCCTGTATTCCAAACTTATGGGCTAATAACCACTTATCAGAGAATGCATACCATGTGTGTTCTTTTGTGATTGGGTTACCTCACTCAGGATGATACTCTCCAGATCCACCCATTTCCCTAAGAATTTCATAAATTCATTGTTTTTAATAGCTGAGTAGTACTCCATTGTGTAGATGTACCACAGTTTCTGTATCCATTCCTCTGTTGAGGGACATCTGGGTTGTTTCCAGTTTCTGGCTATTATAAATAAGGCTGCTATGAACATGGTGGAGCATGTGTCCTTATTACATGATGGAGCATCTTCTGGGTATATGTCCAGGAGTGGTATGGCTGGGTCCTCTGGTAGAACCATGTCCAATTTCCGAAGGAACCGCCACACTGATTTCCAGAGTGGTTGTACCAGTTTGCAATCCCACCAGCAGTGAAGTAGTGTTCCCATTTCTCCACAACCTCTCCAGCATCTGCTGTCACCTGAGTCTTTTATCCTAGCCAATCTGACTGGTGTGAGGTGGTATCTCAGAGTTGTTTTGATTTGCATTTCCCTGATGACTAAGGATGTTGAACATTTCTTTAGGTGTTTCTCAGCCATTTGGTGTTCATCAGTAGAGAATTCTTTGTTTAGCTCTATGCCCCATTTTTTAATAGGGTTATTTGGTTCTCTTGAGACTGACTTCTTGAGTTCTTTGTATACATTGGATATTAGCCCTCTATCAGAT
>JADRCD010165783.1:0-37382 GCA_019843815.1 Montemys delectorum | reverse complement strand
GAAGTTGCTGGATTGATTAGGCCCTCTAGCAAGCTTGTAGAAGTTTTTCAAAAGATTCAATCTACCCTGGCCAATAGAAGATATCCAGTTTTTATTACACATATTAGGGCTCACTCAGGTTTGCCAGGTCCGATGTCTTATGGAAATGACTTGGCAGATAGAGCCACTAAGTTGGTTGTTATCGCCCTATCCTCAAAATTGGATTTGGCCAAAAATTTTCATAAAAAATTTCATGTGACAGCAGAGACGCTACGTCGTCGATTTGATATAACTAGAAAGGAAGCTAGAGATATAGTTACTCAATGTCAGAATTGCTGTCAATTTTTACCTGTGCCTCATGTGGGAGTTAATCCACGAGGAATTAGGCCATTGCAGATTTGGCAAATGGATGTTACTCATATTTCATCCTTTGGGAGACTTCAGTATTTACATGTTTCTATTGACACCTGTTCTGGAATTATGTTTGCCTCCCCCTTAGCGGGAGAAAAGGCAGCTCATGTTATCCAACATTGCCTTGAGGCCTGGAGTGCCTGGGGAAAGCCTAAAATTCTCAAAACCGACAATGGGGCACCTTATATTTCTCAAAAGTTTAAACAGTTTTGTTGCCAAATGGAGGTGACTCACCTGACGGGCCTTCCATACAACCCTCAAGGACAAGGCATCATAGAACGGGCTCACCGCACACTGAAATCTTATCTAATAAAACAAAAAGGGGGAGTCGAGGAAGCTCTACCCTTAGTGCCACGAGTATCCGTTTCTATAGCACTCTTTACTCTTAATTTTTTAAATCTGGATAGTCAGGGCCATTCGGCTGCTGACCGCCACTGCTTAGGGCCTGATAGGCCAAAGGAAATGGTTAAGTGGAAGGATGTCTTGACTAATCAATGGAAAGGTCCGGATCCTATCTTGATAAGATCCAGGGGAGCTGTTTGTGTTTTCCCACAGGAAGAAAGCAACCCGTTCTGGCTACCGGAGCGATTGACACGAAAAATCCTAACCACAGAAGATAGCTCCCCAGAGAACATCACGGCAGATTCCTGTCCTCATCATGGCTCTCCAGGATATTAGATCTGTCCCTGGCTCCTAGATTTCTTCAGTCTTTTCTTTCTTTAAGGAATGGGTGGGGATTGACCTGTTTAGTGTTGCCTTGTGTGCTGGCTTAGAGCTCATTCTCTATATGGTTTGCAAGTGCAGAGCCTAACAAAAATCGTGACAAGGTGGTATCTGCCCAAGCATTTGCTGCACTAGAGCAAGGAGCCTCTCCCGATATTTGGCTCAGCATGCTAAAAACAAAATAAATACTTAAAAGCTAATGGTCAGCGAGACTTAGCTCTTGCACCCCGTGGGGTCTTATCCCATTGCACACGGGAGAGTGAGTCAAACTGCCATATGTTCTCGAGGCCCGCTGCCTTTGGCCCCTACGACGGGATTAGGCTGATGCCACAAACCAGGAGCACACCAATGAGTAGTGATCCAAAAAGATCCCACCGATCTCTTAGTACTGGTAATGGACAGCACATCAGCTAGCCTAAGACACGGGGCATTGGCCAGTGCCTATCATTTAAAAAAAGAAGGGAGAAATGTAAGAAGCCGCAGTGAGTGGTGATAGCCAGCAGATGGCGTTGATATCTAGTGCTCTCCCAAGTTTACAGATAAACTGCGCATGTGCCTAGGGACAAAGACCGCCAACTCACGAGCCTGCCCGGGCGTATTGGGTTCCTGAGCAAACAGCCAATCAGAGATGAGCATGCCGCTCCAGGGCATATATAAACAGTGTTTCTGGGGTATCGCGGGGTCGCCCTCTAGAAGATGGAATAAAGATTGCGGAAGGATCGTGCTGTCCGTGTTTTTCCTGCCGGCTCGAACGACACATACCTATGTGGAGACATGTTCACTCCAGCACAAGTGCCCATCAAAGACAGACACATCAGACACTGATGTAGAGTTACAGCCTATTGTGAGATTCCTATTGTTGGTTCTGGTTAATGCAGTTGGGTCCCTTTCAAGAGAAGATTATGCTGGTACCTTTTGAGCCAGATCTCTAGTTCTCACACTGCATATTTTTTAAATCACTAAATCCCCAGGAATCTATGAAGATTGCCAAGACTACTAACAGCATGGAACCCCCAACAAACAGGCATGCATGGAATGGATCTAGGTCCTATAATTTTACATATTGTAAAAAATTTGCAGCTTGGTCTTCATCTGGGAGCCATAACAACTGGGCCAGGGGCTGATTCTGACTCTGTGACCTGCCTTTGGATCTCTTTCCTCCATCTGGTCTGTCTTAGATAGGATATGAACCTAGTCCTAATGTACCACCATGTGCCAAGGCATCTGGATATCCATGGGAGACTTCCTCTTCTCTCAAAAGTAAAGAGGAGATGGGGGGGTGGGGAGGCAGTGTGAATGGAAGAAACTGGGAGAAAAGGAAGAGGAAGTAAATGAATTACTTAATAGAAAAGCAAACAAACAAAGCTATTGCTCTCCTCATTCCCTATAATGTCTCCTCATTGCCCTGTTTAGTTGACATCGATATTCTACAGGTTGTTTTTATAATTAAGCACACATTTCGAGGACTCATCATACACAGGAAGCCTACACTGAACCCTTTTTCATGGCAAGAGTAAGACAATGCTTTCAAAAGAATTGCATATCTTAGGAATTGTTTTTGATATTTTATTTATTTACATTTCAGATGTTATGCCCTTTCCGGACTTCCCTCCGCAGAAACCCCCTCCTCTTGCTCCTATGAGGGTGTCCCCCCACCACCAACCCCCTTCTGCCTCCCCAACCTCTCATTCCCCTACAATGAGTCATCAGGCCTTCAAGGACAAAGGGTCTCTTCCCCCATTGATGGCTGACAAGGACATCTTCTGCTATATATATGACTAGAGCAATAGGTCCCTCCACGTGTACTCCTTGGTTGGTGGTATAGACCCTGGGAGCTCTGTTTGGTTGATATTGTTCATTGTATGGGGTTCCAAACCCCTTCAGCTCTTTCAGTTCTGTCTCTATATCCTATATTCGGGACCCCATGCTCAGTCCAATGGTTGACTGTGAGCATCTATCTGCTTCCTGTACATCTCAGGCTCTAGCAGAGCCTCTCAGGAGACAACTATATCAGACTCCTGTCAGCATGCACTTCTTGGCATCCAAAATAGTGTCTGCATTTGATGATTGTATATGGGATGGATCCACAGGTTGAGCTGTCACTAGATGGCCTTTCCTTCAATTTCTATTCCATACTTTTTTCCTTATTTGCTCCTGTGAGTATTTTGTTATTCCTTCTAAGAAGGACTGTAGTATCCACACTTTGGTCTTCCGTCTTCTTGAGCTTCATGTGATCTGTGAATTGTATCTTGGGTATTCTGAGCTTTTGGGCTAATATCCACTTATCAGTGAGTACATACCATGTATGTTCTTTTGTGGTTGGGTTACCTCACTCATCATATTTTCTAGTTCCATCCACTTGCCTAAGAACTTCATGAATTAATTTGTTTTAAATAGCTGAGTAGTATTCCACTGTGTAAATCTACACATTTTCTGTATCCATTCCTCTGTTGAAGGACATCTGAGTTCTTTCCACCTTCTGGCTATTTATAAATAAGACTACTATGAACATAGTGGATCATGTGTCCTTGTTATATGTAGGTGAAACTTTTCAGTATACGCCCAGGAGTGATATAACTGGGTCCTCAGATAAACAATGTCTAATTTTTCTGAGGAACCACCAGACAGATTTCCAGAGTGGTTGTACTGGCTTGCAATGGAGGAGTGTTCCTCTTTCTCTACATCCTTGTCAGCACCTGCTGTCACCTGAGTTTTTGATCTTAGTTATTCTGACTGGTATGAGGTAGAATTACAGGGTTGTTTTGATTTGCATTTCCCTGATGACTAAGGACGTTGAACATTTCTTTAGGTGCTTCTTGGCTATTTAGGTTTCCTCAATTGAGAATCATCTGTTTAGTTCTGATCCCCATTTTTAATGAGGTTATTTTCTTGTCTGGTGTCTAATTTCTTGAGTTCTTTTATATATTGGATATTAGACCTCTATTGGATGGAGGATTGGTAAAGATCTTTTCCCAATATGTTGGTTGCCATTTTGTGCTATTAACAGTATCCTTTACTTTACAGAAGCTTTGTAATTTTATGAGGTCCCATTTGTTAATTCTTGATCTTAGAGCATAAACCATTGATGTTAGGTTCAGGAATTTTTCTCCTGTGCCCATGTATTCAAAGCTCTTCCTCAATTTTTCTTCTTCAGTGTATCTGGTTTTATGTGGAGGTCCTTGATCCACTTGGATTTGATCTATGTACAAGGAGATAAGAATGAGTAGGTTTGCACTCTTATATATGATAAATGCCAGTTGAACCAGCACCATTTTTTTTTGAAAATGCTGTCTTTTTTCCACTGGATGGTTTTAGCTCCTTTGTCCAAGACCAAGTGACCATAGGTATATGGATTCATATCTGGATCTTCAATTCTATTCTATTGATCTACCTGCCTATCACTGTACCAACAACATGCAGTTTGTTTGAGGTCAAAGATGCTTATTTTCCCAGAAGTTCTTTTATTGTCGAGAATAATTTTCCCTGTCTTGAGTGTTTTGTTATTCCATATGAATTTGAAAATTGCTCTTTCAAACTCTATGACAAATTGAGTTAAAGTTTTGAAGGGATTGCATTGAATCTGTAGATTGCTTTTGGCAAGATGACCATTTTTACTACAATACTGTTGCCAGTCCACGAGCATGGGAAATCTATCTTCTGAGGTTATCTTTGATTTCTTTCTTCAGAGACTTGAAATTCTTGTCATATAGATCTTTCACTTGTTTGGTTAGAGTCATATCAAGATACTTTATATTGTTTGTGGTGATTGTGAAAGGTGTCACTTCCCTAATTTCTTTCTCAGCCTGTTTACCCTTTGAGTATAAGAAGGCTACTGATTTGTTTGAGATAATTTTATATCTGGCCACTTTGATGAAGTTGTTTATCAGGTTTAGGAGTCCTCTGGTGGAATTTTTGTGGTCACTTTAGTATACTACCATAGCATCTGCAAATAGTGATATTTTGACTTCTTCCTGTTCAATTTGTACCCCTTTGACCTCCTTTTATTGTCTAATTGCTCTAACTAGAACTTCAAGTACTATATTGAATAGAGAGAGAGGGGACAACCTCATCTAGTCTCTGATTTTAGTGGGAGTGGTTCAAGTTTCTCTCCATTTAGTTTGATGTTGTACACTGGTTTGCTGTATATTGCTTTTACTATGTTTAGGTGTGGGGCTTGAATTCCTGATGTTTTCAAAACTTTTAACAGGAAGGGATGCTGAATTTTGTCAAATGCTTTTACAGCATCAATGAAATGATCATGTGGTATTTTCTCTTTGAGTTTGTTTATGTAGTGGATTACATTGATGGATTATATTGAACCATCCCTCTGCATCCCTGGGATGAAGCCTACTTGATCGTGATGAATGATCATTTTGATATGTTCTTAGAATTGATTTGCAGGAATTTTTGAGTATTTTTGCATCAATATTCATAAGAGAAATTGGTCTGAAGTTCCTTTCTTTGTTGGGTTGATGTGAGCTTTTGGTATCCGTGTAACTGTGGCTTCATAAAACAAATTGGGTAGTAATCCTTCTGTTTTTATTTTGTGGAATAGTTTGAAGAGTATTGGTATTAGATCTTCTTTGAAGGTCTGATAGAATTTTGCCCTAAAACCATCTGGTCCTGGGCTTTTTTTGGTTGGGGAGACTTTTCATGACTGCTTCTATTTCTTTAGGGGTTATAGGACTATGTAGATGGTTTATCTCATTCTGATTTAACTTTGGTATTTGGTAACTGTCTAGAAAATTGTCCATTTCATCCAGATTTTCCAGTTGTATTGAGTATAGGCTTTTGTAGTAGGGTCTGATGATTTTTTAAATTTTCTCAGTTTCTGTTGTTATACCTTCCTTTTCATTTCTGATTTTGTTAATTTTGAAACCATCTCTGTGCCCTCTTGTTAATCTGGCTAAGAGTTTATTTATCTTGTTGATTTTCTCGAAGAAGCAGCTCCTGGTTTTGTTGATAATTTGTATAGTTCTTTCTGATTCTACTTGCTTGATTTCATCCCTGAGTTTGATTATTTCATGCTCTCTACTCCTCAAGGGGATGTATTTGCTTCTTTTTGTTCTAGAGCTTTCAGGTTTGCTGTTAAGCTGCTAGTGTATGTTCATTCCAGTTTCTTTTTGTAGGCACTCAGAGCTCTGAGTTTTCCTCTTAGCACTGCTTTCACTGTGTCCCATAAGTTTTGGTATATTGTACTTTCATTTTCATTAAATTCTAAAAAGTATTTTATTTCTTTCTTTATTTCTTTCTTGGCCAAGTTATCATTGAGTGGAGCATTGTTCAGATTTCCATGTGTATGTGGGATATTTTTTGTTTGTTTGTTTTTTTGGGTTTTTTTGTTTGGTTGTTGTTGTTTTTTTTTTTGTTTTTGTTTTTGTTTTTTTTGTTTTTTTGTTTTTTTTTTTGTTATTGATGTCCAGCCTTTTCCCATGGTGATGTGTTAGGAGACATGAGATTATTTTGATCTTCTTATGTCTGTTGAAGTCTTTTGACTAGTTATATTGTCAATTTTGGAGAAGATACCATCAGGTGATGAAAATAAAGTATATTCTTTTGATTTAGAATGAAATGTTCTACAGATATCTGTTAAAAATCATTTGGTCCATAATTCCTGCTAGTTTCACTATGTCTTTTGTTTAGTTTGTTATTCCATGATCTGTCTTTTGATGAGAATGGGGTGTTGAAGTTCCCCACTATTATTGTATGACATGCAGTGTGTACTTTGAGCTTTGTAAATTTACTTTTAAGAATGTGGGTGCTCTTGTATTTGGAGCATAGATGTACACAACTGAGTGTTCTTCTTGATAGATTTTTCCTTTGATGTGTAGGAAGTGTCCCTCCCTATCATTTTTGGTTGAAAGTTGATCTTATTCAATATTATAATGGCTACTCCAGCTTTCTTTTGGAACCATTTGTTTGGAAAACTCTTTTCCAGCCCTTTACTCAGAGGTAGTTTTTGTCTTTGACACTGAGGTGCGTTTCATGTATGCAGCAAAAAGCTTTGTCCTGTTTAGGTATCCAGTCTGTTAGTCTATGTCTTTTTATTGGTTAATTGGGTCCATTGATGTTGAGATATTAAGGAATAGTGATTTTTGCTTCCTTTACTTTTGATGCTATTTTTATGTTTGTGTGGCTATCTTCTTTTGGGTTTGTTGAAAGAAATGAATTTAAATCTGAATCTTTCTTTCTTGGTGTGATGGGGTATCCAGGACTTGCTGTGGTGGAAGAAATGTCTTCTAATTATGCCAAGTAGCCTTTGTTTCTGTTGGTAAAGTTCTTGGAAAATGATTGAAAAAAAAAACCCATCTAGCTCAATACATAAAACCAGAGCACTATAGGCTGGTAATATATGTATCAAGCTTGATAGATATTTCAGTCTGTTGTAGTAGTCTAGGAATCCTGGAGCTACTATTTCTCTATAGAGCAGTAATAAAGTGAGCAGGTACTACTCATATTAGTTACATATAATAACTTTATATCATCCTGGAAACAAGTTTCTACAAAATTGGATTATTGTATGAAGCAGCAATATCTCCAAGTGTTACGTGGTATACCCTCTGAGATGTTATTCAAGATATTGTAAATGACAACTGGCATGATAGTTGTCAACCAATAAGAACACCCATTTACCCAAGCTGGCTAGAGCTGCCTCTGGCTGTGCCGGATTTCTCATTAAAAAGAGAAAGTATTTCTAAGCACAATAATAGTTTTACAATAGTCTTTTCTGAAACTAAGTGGGAGAAAACTTACTTCTGACTTTCTTTTTTTAAATTTTACTCTTTTTATCTTCCAACTGGATTATATGTGAACAGCGATTATTATGGCAGAAGTTAGATTGGGCCTGGAAATAATTTTAGGCATGCCAACTTTTTGAGCATTTAGGTTGTAATACTGACTGGAAAAACAGTATATATGAAATATTAGCAGTGCTGAGTTTTACAGGGTATGATCATTTGCCTGAAAACATTAATTAAATTGAAATAAATGTCTTCTTTGGAAATCATTTGTCCCATGCTATAAATTTTCTCGCTTAGATCTTTACCTCTTCCTGTAAATTGACATAATTATTTTGAAGAATCTAATACTGAAATTTAAGTAGAAAATACTAAAAAGCACCCCACTACTACTTTATTGTTTATTAGTTTTAATTGCCCTTGCTCTTATTATTATTGGCACCAAAACATTATGAATAGGACATGAAAAAAAAAATAAACCAAAACAAAAAACAAACATTCATTAAGGCAAAGGTATTTCATGACATCAACCAGACACTTTTTTTTCCCCCCTGGGCCATGTGCTATATCTGCATATTTCTCCAGCTGTGGCCACATCTGGGCAGTAGTTTTTACCCTTGTATTAGCTTTCTTCCCTTTTTGCTTCACTGTCCTCACAACTGAGAATGAAAGTAATTCATCATTCCCTACAGGATGATAATGGTTTAAAGTGCCCAGCTTTCCTTCCCTTACATTCTTTACTTTAGAAGGATCTGAAGCAGACAGTGAGAGCCTTACTTCAGTATCTCTTTCTTGAGTTTTGAGAGTTTCAGGTAGAGTGACAAGCTCTACAGAATAAAACCTACACTTGGGCATCTACAAATGCCCATAATGCATACACTTTTATTTTATATAAAAGAGAACCAGATGGCTAGTATATTATGCAATAATATGCATATGATATTTATTGCATTAATGATGAAACAAAGGACCAGGAATGTACTTATTTTGAGTTTTCCCTCTCTCCATAGGAGAATTGAAAAAAAAAAAAAAAACCAGAGGAATATAATCTATGGGAAAAGCCTACTGAATTTTTGTACATTACTAGTTTTATTCATGAACTTCTTTGTTTTATTTTTTTTCTCAGAATAAAAACTGTGGAGTTGGACTCAGGAAGTTTATTTTATCACTCTTAATGCAAAGATTACTACTGTGATTTACATATCTCACTAAGAGCTGGAAGCTTCCTGCTGTGGCTTTTCCCACCAATGTGCTACAAATTAACAACCAGGCTACATTAAAATAAATGAAAAACAAAAGTTAATTCTTTTCAATATAAGAAAATATTCTGCCTATGAGACTGTATAATACCCTCAAAATTATTCCCAGAAACAAGAAAATAGAATTTTTTTGTGCAAATTACATTAATATTTTAGGCTCATACAAAAGAGTAGTATCATTCTTAAGAAAATGTAGTCAAACCAATATTGATCACCAGAAATGAAATCACTGCCTGTGAGGCTGTGAACTAAACCAAAGTTGCAAGAGAAAACACTGCATAACAGTAACACTTCTAAAACCACTAAGACTTTAATTATGTAACAGTAGTTATAGAAGCTATTAAGCTTCTTCCATAATCTGTAATCCCTATTTATACCACCAGTTCCTGCTAAGCATCCAGTTAGATGATTTAATCTATACTACCTAAATCAAGACAAGAAAACATAACTTCTAGAAATTGTGATATTATTCATTATACACCAGAAAAATAATGATATTTTTAATGTCTTTTTTCTTTTGAAGTAGATCAATTTTACCCTGTACATTTATATTTAAATAAATTAAATTGCATGTCAAATGAAGGTAGCATATTTCTTTGCTCAATAAAACCCCATACAAAAGGACTTTTTTTAGATTTCATTAATGCTTCTCTTCATAAGATAAATATATTGTGCTTGAAATGATTTCTCTATAAAGGTAACTATGAAGTCACCAAAGCAAAAAAATTCTTCTAACTTGTTTTAAATAACTCATCCCAGTTATCTAAATAATTAATGAACTTAATTCAGACTGGCTGCATCTTAAATTTTGTACAAGTTTAGAATAACAGTATTTTCATTAATTTATATCCAATTTTAGATATCACCTATAAAAAACTAAAGAATGAAATAATAAAATGAAATGTGTTTTGTGGTAAAACTGCTAATTGAGGTCAAAGTCTACCATTGACAGGAGAGCCTTCTAGGTACATAATGAAGGATTCCCTTCTGATTCTGATGTATTAGAATGGTGGCTAGCATTAGGACACACCACACTTAGGCCCAAACTGTACTAGTGTGTAAGGGGTTTAATTGAGAGAAAGAGAGGGGGTAGTGGTAGAAAGAGAAGGTGGGGAGTGAGACGGGGATAGGAGCATTCACCATATACATACAAGTACATATATGGTGATATGTTAGCTGCAGGTAAAGGTTGGAGGTGAACCCAGTGGATTCTGGGAATATGGCGGCTGTTGCCTTGGCAACAAGTCTGTGAGGCCTGCCTATGTGACGTCACGGGCTTCGGGGCCGTGATTCCAACAACTTCCTTAAGAGTTTCTCCTTCTCTGACCTTGTCTAGGATAAAATAAATGCTCATAGATGTCCCTACCCTGAGTCCCGCAAAACTTTAATCACCCTAAGTAAAGTTAAGCTTCCTACTGATGAGCAGTCCCAGTATGGTCATTCACTGTACATACAGTGCTTTAGCACACATAATTCTCAGGAAACACTAGATATTAAAGACTGAAATAGTTGTTATAACATTTTAACTACTGGACATGATCATATATCTATTGCTAACTGACATATAGATTAACAGTTCTTATAGATTAAAGTTAACCAAGCAAAACAAAAGCATTTTTTATAGTTTCCTTAGTGTCCTATAATACAAATATGTTCATTACACACTAAACTAAACTACATCACTTAAAATGTATTACATGAACTTTTATGTATTTAGACAAAATTCATTTAAGAAGCCACTAAATCAGTTCAAAATCTCCACTGTGTTTAAAATAACTGTGTTCACAATATCAACCAACCGGACTACCTCCCATAGCTCCCAGGAACTAAACCACCAACCAAAGAGTGCACATGGAGTGAACCATGCCTCCGGCCACATATGTAGCAGAGGATAGCCTTGTTGTTCATCAAAGCGAGAAGAAACCCTTGGTCCTATGATTCCCCAGTGTAGGGGAATGTAAGGGTGGAAAGACAGGAGTGGGTGGGTAGGTAAGGGAGCATCTGCATAGAAGCAGGGGTGAGGGGAACCTGGAAAGGGAATAACATTTAAAATGTAAATAAAGAAAATATCCAAGAAAAAAAAGAAAAAAATAACTACAGTCCAAGTGAGTATGATGGAACATACCTGGGGGCCAACACAGAAGAGGTTGAGAAGAAATGTGAGTTCCTGTCACATATATGATACCTTTATTTCATAAAATATCAAATATATAAAACTATACAAGAGGCACAAAAAACAACTATGAATTCCACACTTTCA
Organism: Montemys delectorum; assembly: GCA_019843815.1. NCBI lineage: Eukaryota > Metazoa > Chordata > Mammalia > Rodentia > Muridae > Montemys > Montemys delectorum. The sequence goes on along the minus strand of JADRCD010165783.1, from coordinate 26,013 downwards.
ATGCTTCATAAGATTATATTATCTATCTATATAATATATAGGCATTATATATTATATAAATAAATTATCTGTATTATATAGATAGATCCATATCTACTAAATAAGAATACAGATAATATATGAATAATAGACCTATATTATAGGTAGAAGCTATATAACATAGTTACATATAAATATGTATGAATCTGTATACATAATACAGATAATATATAAGATATGTAATATACTTATCTAGATAATATACATATATAATATAGATTTATTTAGATAGCATGTAATATATAATAATTATGTAGAATTCTATATCTCCATAATATACAACATATAATAAATGGTATAAAATATTAAAATAAAACTAAACATGAAAACATTCTATTGTCTCAAAATATACTTGGAAGAATGATGCAGAAAAATGTAAAGGAGTTTCATAGTGAAAAGAGAAACACAGGGAAAAGTTCTGCAATGTGCTATGAATAATTGATCAGAATAAAAACATTAGTTATCATAAAGCTGCTGAACGATTTTCAAGAGAACAATATTAAATTACTGGAGACATGCTTAGCTTCATTTTATGTTTATAATGATATTTAAAAAAACATTAGAAACTGTGCCTGAAGATGTGTGCATGTGTTAATTCATAAACTCATCCTAAAATCTATAGAGTCATTGCACTGATCTCATTCAAGTCAATTAGAAGAAAAAAACTTTGAAGAACTGTAATTACCCTTTCAATAATATTATTAGAAAGATCTGCTCATTGAAATAGAGTGCTACTAGAATCCAAATAAATTAACAAATGGAAAACAGTAGGTATGAAGTCAATTTATATATGATCTTACTTATTCCAAATGAAGAACAAACTCATTAGATATAAAGACAGGGCTCTTAATAAATAGCTGTGGGTCCATTAGATAGTCAGTTGGGAAAAAGAAAAGAATGATCACTTACTTCATGATATCTGTAAATTAACTTAGCTTTCACTATAAACCTATCTTGGAAGTAAAATGATACTTTTTTTTTTCTGTAGAAAAATATCCTTCTTTATAAATGTGATACAAGTTTACTAAGTAGGAAACAGAAAACATTGTTTGTTTGTTTGTTTGTTTGTTTGAGGCAGGGTTTCTCTGAATAACGTCCTTGTCTGTCATGAAACTCACTTTGTATTTCAGAATGGTCTCAAACTCACAGAGATCTGCCTGCCTCTGCCTCCTCAGTGCTGAGACTCATGGTGTGTGTCACCATGACAGGCACTGAAACAGCATTTATATTTTAAAAAGCTATTGTTTTCAGTTTTGTAATTAAATATAGATGATTTTGATCGTCATAATAGACCACTATCAGATTCAGTAATTAAGCACAGAATGTCACAAAATACTACCGATACTATGTCTGATCTCAAAGAAAAGCTGTACACAGAGAAGTCAATGGCAAACCGATAATATAGAATTAAAATTTATATTTTAAATGTTCAAACATATTAAATACATTTTAAACCTATGGAAAGATGTTCAATATCTTTACTCAACCTGAAAAGAAATGTTAACTAAAGTCTCAGTATAATATCAACAGATAACTAATTGTATCCATGACTAAATATGAAAGCATACATTTTGGAGATGTGGAACTGAATTGTGTCAACAAACTAAAACTGAGAAGGTTGAGTAGATTCTGAAACTCCAGTAAATTCTCATATTTGAGAATGATAGGGGTTTCCTCTACTCCAGAGTAGGCTCCAGTCCTGAAGCATGTGACCATGACACCTTACATGAGGATTATGACAACTAGTCAGGGAACACAGATCACAGAGCTCTTCATACAATGAGGTATCTAGGCATGCTGACATTGAGGGTTTAGCCAGTAAACTTCCCTTCCTGGAGATTCCTTCCAGCAAAAGATATTTAATCTTTGGTCCACACTGTAAGTTGAATGCATCCATTTTCCCCCTCCCCCTGACCACAACCTGTTGCCAACCTTTGTGCTTCCCAGAGGTGTCTGGGAGTCTGGGAATTAGAGAATGCCAACTTGGGCCCCAGTCTGTCTTATCTCTCATCTAGTCTGGTCCCCCATCTTAAACTACATTTGTAGCTAGTGAGTGCCTCAGGTTTCTTTGCCAGAGTGGTGTTCACACTCCCCAATGACAAGGCAAAACATAAACAAACAATACATGATTATGGATTACCTGTGTTAATTCCAGAAATATAAGCAAATATATTAAACACATGCTAGGGTCATAAGTAGATAGCAGATGGAAGAATTATACAGATATAGATAGTTCAGAAATATCCTAAAAAGAGACTTAGTATCTATATCAAAGACAGTTAATATAAGATAATCACACAAGTTGTGGAGTTTCAAATGTTCCTTGAAATGGCCATCTACAGCTTGGACCTGCAAGAAAGCTGTTGTAGTTGTAAAGCCTGAGAGCCAAGAGCTGATTGTAAAGATTCTGGTACTCCTTGGAGTGGCCAAAGTCTAAAAGAACTGAAGGCAGATTATCTAGTTAAATATAAACACTTAAGCCTTTTCTTCTTTCTACTCAGAAATGATGTCCAACCATTCTGGGAAGAACTTTCTAATTTACTTATCTAACCAATCTAAATGCTAACGTTTATATGAATCCTTATATAACAGCACACTGAACTGAAAATCAATATTAACCAGAATTGTCACAGGATCTCTAATCTAATAGCCTAAACCTATGGTAAAGACATCCAGTAGTAGAAAAATAGATATGTAAATCATGATGCTGGTTGATACAGCACTATGATAAAAGGCAAGAGAAAAATAACAAATGCATTCCATGTATAATTACTTTCATTCTAATGGGTATTTTGAATGAAATTCACCACTTCAAAAGCATTGATAGCACATAATACCATTCAAAGAAAAAGTTAAAGCTTATGCTTAATTTGTACATGGGAGCAGAAAATAGAAGAGTGGTGACTGGGAAATTCAGACAAGGAGGATGTTGCATTGAGTGCTGTGATGGAAGTTGTTCTTCTCTTATAATAATGTTGTCTTTGTCAGCTAAATATGTGCATTCCTCTCAATGTCCAATTTTTCATATCCTTTAAAAATCTAGGCTATGCTTACTCTGCCACAAGGTATGTTTAATGACTCTCTGCTTCAAAACAGTACAGAGTTAAGGTAACAATTTATGTTCAAACTATTATAAATGATCTCTAAAGGATTGGTATATAACATAACACAAAAGAGTTCACTCTCTATGTCTGTGCTTGTCCCCATGCCCCAAGGACTAGGAATGGATGCAGCATTTCCATCTACAAGGTTCTCACATAAGAACAAGACAAGTAAGCTACAAACCTGCAAAAAAGCAGAAGTAAATTGTAGTGTTTTAAATGGGCTTATGGTTTTGACCTGGCTTGATGCATAGCTCTCCTTGGTCATCATATCCAGCTCATAGGTTGGGCATCCACTCAATAAGAGGAAAAAGTGACCCAAGTTATTCTACTTCCTGAAATAAATCTCAAGGAAGATTATTGAAATGAGATAATTCATATGCTGTGATAATAATGTTATTGCCAGCCAATTAACTTCAGACTGTAAAGAATCCTTGTTAAGAACAATGCTGAAAGATTGTTCTTGAAAAACTAAAAGGTTTCCATTACCTGTTGTAATTTATCTAGAATGATTAGTTTCAGTTGTAGAACATTTATTAATATAATAATATGGGTTATTTTAATGAGTAATTGAAAAATACAGCAATTACTCATGCAAGCGGTGACATTTTCATTGTAGTTACTTAGTAATAAATGGATGAGAATGAGTAAATCAATGAACAAATTGTTTAGAGATATTTCTGTATTCTCAACATAGCTCTTTATCTCATGAATTCAACCATTTAAGGTCCTAGAGAGGCACATACAAATATGCAAGGATAAAAAAATTGAGGCTTTTAACTTGAATCTGCTTTTCATTTTTTTCAAAGGTGCTGGAAGTCGTTCAAAGTCTGAAGTATCAGGAGTAAGAGTCTACTCAGAGAAGAAGGGGAAGGAAGATGTGGGCAGGGATTCTGTGAGGGAAGGTACTGAGAAGGGGGCAGAATTTTGGATATAAACAAACAAACAAATACACACATAATAAGAAAGAAAAAACTTACGCTGACTTGATCATCATTATCATTTATTATTATTATTATCATTTTACTAGTATTAGCACATTTAATAAGTAATTCATCCCAAATAAGGGAACAAAATAGTACAATGAAGTCTTCTTTAGGGGCTCACTGCTGACAGTTTTAACATCCACACACACATGACTCCATAGGTGAGAATTCCAAATACCTCCTTGGAGTCCAGGCCAATCATTGACCCAGCAGAAGTGGCTCCTTCTCACTTTAAAAGTTATGATGAACCCAAGGATCTTATTATACCCAAGGTTTTTATTATACCCAAGGTTTTTATTATACCCAAGGATTCTATTATACCCAAGGATTCTATTATACCCAAGGATTCTATTATACCCAAGGATTTTATTACACTCAAGGATTTTATTTTCTTCCCTATGGAACTTTCCTTCTGCCTCCTGATGAGGACTTTTCTTGATTTTGAAATGAGCATTTGTGCCAACAGAGAAGTCTATGAAGGAATAGCAAATGCAAAGTATAAAAGTGGATTTCTGGAAGTGACTGCCCACAGAAGAGCCCAGTGAAGTTGCTCTCATAAATCCTATTTACTGGGTATTTACTATCCATGAAAATGGAAATTAAAAAAGAATCAAAAGCATACCTTCAGCACTTTCCTCAGGAATATATGTAGCCATAGTAACAGGTGGCATTGGCATATCAACTATAGACTTCATATTGGAATACTAAGATTATATTACAAACATTTCTTCACAATTATCATAAATTATTAATGTAGATACTAAGACTAAGCCCCACCCAATCTTTTTGCTCACTATTTCCAATTTTTCAAGAAGTTTAAATGATGATATTTTTAATAAATTTTATTAAAATTTAGTTTTTGTCTTCTAGAATTTCAGCATTATGTTATTGTTACAATCTGACCTTCATTACTTTCTATTCTGAGAATATTATTTTTTAAGCATTGAAGATTAGCCATACTTATTTGTGATAATGAAGTAAAATCATGCTCACAATGATGGATGTAATAATGGTATTAGTAAAAGAAAGGAAGTCAAGTTGAACTTGTGATGGACTAAGAGACTGTTCTCTCCCGATGGATGTACGATGTTTAAACTCTGAAGTAATTGTATATACATCTGGAGACTTTGGAGAACCAGGCTTATATAGGACTATGTAACAGGTCTCATATAATAGAATCAATATCTTTGAGACAGATAATTACCTATCTAACTTTATTGTTTAAAGCTATGTTATAGTTAGAAAGTTGTACCTGTGAAGAAGTATAATCAAATCTGCCTGCAACCTTGAAATTGGACTTCCCAAATATCAGAATTATAGGAAATAAATAACTGTTATTGAAGCCATGTTATCTATGATATGTTATTATGGCAGCTCAAGCAAATACCTGTACAAAAGATTTATAATCTTTCAGAAAGACAGAAGCTAATCACCTAATAGTATTCACTCTTTAATGATTTAATTTATTCAATAACAGGCTGCTATTATATCCTGATTATAGCTGAAGAAACTGAAATAAAGACTAAGTAATTTGCACAATTTTCCTCAACTTGTAAGTGAAAGAATGTCTGTCTGAATTCAGTATATAATAACTTAATAGCAGCAACTTATTACTATTCAATAGGTTTGTGGTTTTGGGTCTATAGTTAGATTTGAAAACTATTAGAGGTAAAGGATCTTCAAATATCTCAGTGCTAAAGCATAAATCAAGGATAGAAAATGATAGCTAATAATGATGAAAGTAACTATGGATTATAAAGTACAAAATCAAGGGTCTTATGAAGCAATTAACATAAGTGCCATGTTTGCACATTTATAGGTGTGTTGAAAGTAGGCTTGCATTATTTATCATTTTGGTCACACAACATATATGAGATATGATATAGATTTTTAAGAATCTAATAATGATACAGGAGGTCTGAATATTTAATTAGACATCCTGTGTGCTAACAATGTAGAAGAATACAATCAATGGCAAAGAATACTTAATAATGATCTAGAAAGTCAGGGTTGGTGGCATATGTGATTATAAACTGACCTTGGAAAATGAGAAATCACTTTGAAAGATGAAGAGTTTCTTAATTTCATAACTGATGTTGTCAGCTGATAGATAATTAAAAATATATTTTGCTGAATATTTACAGTTATGTACTTCCTTACCAAATACAAATGGTGAAGATACAGATATAACTAAGCAAGACGTTAAACACTAAATAAATATATTATATATATTTATAAATATTATATATGTACTCCATCTCATAGTACCTATACTTACCAAATAAGCAGAATTTCAAAATATTTAAACAATAATTAAACTCTGTTATTCAGAGATGAATGATAGTAAAACAACATGTAATACAATTGTCATTATTTTAATAATTCTATAAATACATTATTTCTAAAATTGATACTAGTAAGAAAGTTGCTACACATAATCTACTGTTTATCACTAATTTGACATTTCTAGCAATAGGAAATTGTTCTCTTTTAAAATTCTTTTTGAGATTCAGCTGTGTCTGTATTCCTGGAAAGCTGTCAGTATCAGTGACAATCAGCCATTTCAACATCTAGGACAACCGGCTCACAAGGCTGCCAACTAGAGACAACTAGATAACTAATGGCCAGTATGTGAATACAATCAACAAGGAGCATGAGAATATAACAACATCAGAGCAAAGATATTCTACTACTGAAAGCTCTGAATATCCTAACACAGCCAAAGTACAAGAAAATGGTCTTAAATTCAATCTTATAAAGATGATAGAAGCCTTAAAAGAGGAAATGAATAAATCCCTTAAAGAAGTATAGGAAAATGCAATCAAATGGGAAAGACTGAAAGAGCTGAAGGGGATTGCAACCCCTTAGGAATAACAATATCAAATATCTGGAACACCCAAAGTTTCCAGAGACTAAACCACCAACCGAAGAATATACATAGAGGGATCCATAGTTCCAGATACATACGTAGCAGAGGATGGCTTTACCTGACTTCAATGAGATGGGAGGCCTTTGGTCCTGTGGAGGTTTGATGCCCCAGCATAGAGGAATGCTAGTCTTTCCCCTAACTCTTCCTTGAGGGTCCTCGGGCTCAGTCTGATGGTTGGCTGTGAGCATCTATATCTGTATTAGACAGGTGCTGGTAGAACCTCTCAAAGAAAAGGCATACCAGGTTCCTTTCAACAATCACTTGTTGGCAACAGCAATAGTGTCATGGTTTGGTATCTGCAGATGGGATGGATCCCTAGGTGGAACTGTCTTTGGATGCCTTTTTCTTCAGTATCTATTCCAAACTTTGTATCTTACCAAACCACCACAAATGAAAGCTGGACTTCAACAACAACAGAAACTACAGAAGCCCTACAAACTCACGGAAAATGAAGAACTCTCTACTCAATGACCACTGGCCAGGGAAGAAATAAAGAATTTAAAGACTTTTTAGAATTCATTGAAATGAAGGCAAAAAATACCAAAATGTTGGGACCCAATAGCACTAAGTACCTTCATAAAGAAATTGAGAGATCTGGTACTGGCAATTTAACATAAGTGAAAGCTCTAGAACAAAAAGAGTCAATCCCACCCAAGAAGAGTAGATAGCAGGAAATGATCAACTTTAAGGCTGAAATTAATAAATTAGAATCAAAGAGAACAATATAAACAATCAACAAAACCAAGACTTGGTTTGAAAAAAAAAATCAACACAAAGGCTTAACCAAACTATGTAAAAGGCAGACAGAGAATATCTAACTTGACAAATTCATACATGAAAAAGAAGACTTAATAACAGACATAGTGGAAATCCAAAAATTAATTAGGTCTTACTTTGAAAGTCAGTAGTCCAGAAAATTGCAAAATATAAATGAAGTGGATGTTCATCTAGACAAATACCACTTACCAAAGTTAAGCAAGATCAGGTAAACTACCTAAGCAGTCCTATAATCCCTACAGAAATAGAAAATCCTGAAAGGCATTCTAATCAAAAGAAATCCAGGGCCAGATAGTTATAGTTCAAAATTTTACCGGACTTTCAAAGAAGAGCTAATACTAAACTATTTCATAAAATAGAAACAGAAAAAATATTGTTAAGCTCATCTTATGAGGCCATAGTCACTCTGATACCTAAACTACACAAAGATTCAACAAAGAAAGAAAATTTTAGACAAATTTCCTTTATGAACATAGATGCAAAATTACTGAAGGAAATAAAAGCCTAAATCTAAGAACTTATCAAGAATATCATCCACAATGATCAATGAGGCTCCATTCCAGCAATGCAGGAATAATTCAAAATATGAAAATCTATATAATCTACTATATAAACAAACCGAAAAAAAATAATCATCTCATCAGATGCTTTAAAATTTTTTAACAATTTCAATATTGTTTCATGATAAAAGCCTTGGAGACATCAGGGAGACAAGACCATACCTAAACATAAAAATGGCTTTTTCTCTATAGAGAAAATGGAGAGTAAGCATCAAATCAAATTGGGAGAAAGTTAAAGCAATTCCTTGAAAATCAGGGATGTGCAGTCCACTCTCTGCACATCTATTCAACAACATAAAAAGTTTTACCTAGATCAATAAGACAACTAAATGAGATTAAAGGGGTAGGAATTGTAAAGAAAGAAGTCAAAGTATAGCTCTTTGAAGATAATATGATAATGTTTATATAAGTGACCTACAAAATTCTACCAGATACGTACAACTGGTAAATATGTTCACCAAAGTGGCTGATTATGAAATTAACTGAAAAAAATCAGTAGCATTCCTTTATATAAATGATAAATGGGGTAGCAATGAAATTAATGAAAGAATACCCTTCATGATAACCACAAAAACTATAAAATATTTTGGAGTAACTCTAACCAAGCAAGTGGAACAACCTGCATGCCAAGAACTTTGAGTCTCTGAAGAAAGAAATTGAAGAAGATATCAGAGAATGTAAAGATTGCCTATGCTCATGGATTGATAGGATTAACATAGCGAAAATGTCTATCTCACCAAAAGAATTCTACAGATTCAGTGAAATTCCCATCAAAATTCCAACATAATTCTTTACAGATCTTGAAAGAAAATTCTCAACTTTATATGGAAAAGCCAAAACCCAGTATAAGTAAAACAATTCCTGAACAATAGAACTGCTGGAGGAATCATTATCCCTAACCTCAAGGAGTACTACAGAGCGATAGTAATAAAAACTGCATAGTATTTATTAGACATGGAAATAGATAGTCTGATTAGTGGAATCAAATCAAAGACCCAGAAATAAATCCACATACCTATGTACACTTGACTTTTGACAAAGAATCCAAGGTCATATAAGAGAAAAGGGAGAGATTCTTCAATAAATGTTGCTGATCTAACTGAATGTGGGGGGAATGTATGCACACAGAAGAACACAAGTAAATCCGTATTTATCACCATGCACACAACTCAAGTCCAAGTGGATCAAAGACCTCAACATAAAGCCAGATACACTAAATCTAATACAAGGGAAATTAGGAAATAGCTGTGAACTCATTGGTATATGAGAAAACTTCCTCAACATAAAACCCATAGCTTAGGCACTAAGATCAACAGTTAATAAATGGGACCTTGTAAAACTGAAATGCTTCTCTACAGCAAAAGACACAGGAAATAGGACAAAATGACAGTCTACAGATTTGGAAAAAGATCTTCACCAACCATACATCTGCCAGAAGGCTAATATCCAAAACATATAAATAACTCAAGAATATAGACACCAGAACCCAAATAATACAATTTTAAAATGGGGTATAGAGAATTCTCAACAGAGGACTCTCTAGTAGCTAACAAATAAAGAAATATGAAACATCCTTATTCATCAGGGAAGTTCAAAATAAAATGACTTGAGATTTTACCTTCCACCCATCAGAATGGATAAGACGAAAAACTCAATAGACAACACGTGCTTGCAAGGATGTACAGCAAGAAGAACTCTCCTCCATTGCTGGTAGAAGTGAAAATTTGTACAACCACTCTGGAAATCAATTTGACATTTTCTTAGGAAATTGAGAATTGCCCTATCTCCAAACCCAGATATACTATTCCAGGGCATATAACCAAAAGATGTCCCATCATACCACAGACTGTATTCAACTATGTTCAATACAGTTTTAGCCATAATAGCCAGAAATGGAAAAAAAAAACAGATGTTCCTCAAATTAAGAACAGATAAATAAAATGTGGTTCATTTACACTACTCTGCTATTAAAAAAAGTACATCCTGAATTTTGTAGGCAAATGGATGGAACTAGAAAATATCCTCCTGAGTGAAGTAACCCTGACTCCAAAGGACATGCATGGTACATATTCAATTAATAGTGAATATTAGCCATAATATACAGGATAAGCACAGACCCAAAGTAACCAAGTAATAAGGCAGGCCCAAGATGGGATGCTTGAATATTTCTCTGAAGAGGTAGTAAAATAGATATTAGATATGGATGACAGAAGTTAACTGTGTGGGAGAGGAAATGAAGAGAGGAAAGGGACAGGGTTTAGGAAGAGTAGAAGAAAGAAGAGAAATCAGTTGCGGGCAGCAGGGGCATCTCTAGGAATTGGATGAGACCTGGGACAGGTGAGGCTGCAGAGAGCCTATGAGGATGATTCTACTTGAGGCTCCTAGAAGTGGGGGATATGGAGCCTCAGTGGCAACCTCCTGTAGCCAAAAAGGACTTTCAGTGGAGGGATTAGCATTGCAGCCACAAAACCCTCAACCCAAAAAGGGTCCTGCCTATAAGATGTGCAGGCATTAGCAATAATGTCTGTTTGGTGTCTGCAGATGGGGTGGATCCCTAGGTAGGGGAGTCTCTGCATGGACTTTTCTTCAGTTTCTGCTCCAGTCTTTGTCCCTGCATTTCCTTTAGACAGGAAAAATCATGTGTTAATATTTTTAAGATGGGTGGTTGGCCCATTCTCCAGACTCATTTTTACAAAATATTCTACAATTCGAATGCAAACCTGAGCAATAAATAGTATAATATGTCTAAGTTCTACAAAATTAGTTCAAATACTGTATATTATATCTTTTAAAATATAATTACGTCAGGGTTTACTATTGGAACTACAGTAATGAATATCACATGGTATTGGAATAATAACGGGCAGATTGATCCATGGCATCTACTCAAAGGCTCAGAAGTAAATCCACAAACCTATGACAACTGATTTTTGGAAAGGAAACCAGAAGCAAACCATGGGAAAAAGAAAGAATCTTCAACAAATGGTCCTGGTCTACCTGGTCTTCCTGGTCTACCTGGTCTACCTGGTCTACCTGGTCTACCTGGTCTACCTGGATGGCAACTTGTAGAATCAATTCAAATTGATCTATATCTACCACCCTGTACAAAACTCAGGTCCAACTGGAAATAAAACCTCAACATAGCTGGGCAGTGGTGGCGCACGCCTTTAATCCCAGCACTTGGGAAGCAGAGGCAAGTGGAATTCAGAGTTTGAGGCCAGCCTGGTCTACAGAGTGAGTTCTAGGAGAGGCAGGGCTATACAGAGAAAGCCTGTCTCAAAAAATAAATAAATAAATAAATAAATAAATAAATAAATAAATAAATAAATAGACCTCAACATAAAACCAGGTATACTGAACCTAGTAGAAATGAAAGTCTGGAATAGCATTGAACATTGAGCTCATTAGAACAGGAGAAAACATTCTGAACAGAACATAGATAGCACCGGATTAAGAACAACAATCAAGCCAGATGATGGTGGTGCACGCCTTTAATCCCAGCATTTCGGAGGCAGAGCCAGGGGGATTTCTGAGTTTGAGGCCAGCCTGGTCTACAGAGTGAGTTCCAGGACAGCCAGGGCTATACAGAGAAACCCTGTCTCCAAAAAAACAAAACAAAACAAAACAAAAAAGAACGACCATCAAAGAGTGAGACCTCATGAAAGTGAGAAACTTCTATAAGGCGAAGAACACCATCAATAGGACAAGACATCATCCTTCAAAATTGGTAAAGATTCTCACCATCTGAACATCTGATAGAGAGCTAATATCTAAAATATACAAAGAAATAGAAAATCAAGACATCAAGAAATGAAATAATCCAATTAAAAATGAGGTGCAGATCTAAACAGGAAATTCTCAACAGAGGAACCTTAAGTGGTCAAGAAACACATAAAGAAATGTTGAATATTCTTAGCATGAGGGAAATGAAAATGAAAGCAACTTGAGATTCTATCTTATACCTGTCAGAATAGATAATCTAATATCCAAAATACAAATGACACCACATGCTGGCAGGAATGTTGAGAATGCAAAACATTCCTTCATTGCTGATGGGAATGCAAATAGTACAACCACTAGACATGGTTCCTGTACCGCCTGGTTGTCCTTTAAGTCACATTGTAGAGCAGACTGGCCCTGAACTCACAGATATCAGGAGCCCACCTCTGCCTCCTAGGTCCTGGGATTAAAGCCATATGCCTCCAAATTCAATAGGAAACTTTTTAATGCCTCTAGACTTTGGTCAATAGGCTATAAATGCCATTGATAGCACTATTTTGTGCCATTAGGACTTGAGGTTATATGCATACAAAGTCACATTTTTGACTGATATAAACAACTCTGCCATTGCTTCCTTTACCATAAGCAATGAAACATGCATACAGTTAAATTCCTATCTTTTGATTGATCTTTTTTTTTTTTTTAAAAAAAAACAAAAAACAACTCACCTTTATATGGCTTTACATTCTAAATCCACAGACTACAAGAAGCTAAGTAACAAGAAGGACCTAAGGAAAGATGCTTGAATCTCACTGAGAAGGAGACATTAAACATCTGATGTGGACAGAAGGAAAGAACTGGGAAGGAGAGGGGCTCAACAGGGTAACAGGAGGGATCAAGTGTGGGGAAGGCAGAGGGAGAGAGAATTAGGAGAGAAGGGATTTGTGGGAAGAGCTAGAAACAGCACCAGGGGAACTCCCAGGAAACTATGAGGTTGGATCTAGCTAAAAGTCCTAGTAATTTGGTATATGGAACCTGAAACTGCTCCCTCCTGAAAAAAATAGTCATGGCCTCCAATGGAGAGAATGAGACAACAACCTCCCCACAAAACCTTAGACTCTAAATTTATCCTGGCTATAAGATGTGCAGGAATAAAGATGGAGCAGAAATTGAGGGATTGGCCAACCAAAGACTGGCCCAAGTTGAGAACTATCCCATGAAAGAGAGCCAACCCTTTACACTAGAAGTAATATTCTCTTACATTTGCAGACAGGATCCTAACATACCTGTCCTCCGAGAGGCTTCCTCCAGCAGCTGATGGAAGCAAATGCAGAGACCTGTATCGAAACATTAGACGGAGTTCCGGGGAATCTTGTGGAAAAGGGAAAGGGAGGTTGAATGAGCCGGAGAAACCAAGGATACCATAGGAAAACCTACAGAATCAACTAACCTGGGCCCAAACATGCTCACAGAGACTCAGCCACCAATGAAAGAGCATGCATGGAACAGACCTAGGCCCCTACACATATGTAACAGATATGATCTTCATGTGGGAACCCTAGCAACTGGAGCATGGGCTGTCTCTGACTCTCTTGCCTGCTTTTGTATCCCTTTCTTCAAACGGGGTTGCCTTGTCTAGACATACATAGTAGTAGAAGATGTACCTAGTCCTACTTGAATTTGATATGCCAACATGTGTATACATTGGAGGCCTCCCTTTCTCTGAACGGAAGGGGAGGATGGGGTCAGGGGAGAATAAATGGAGGGACGGGGAGAAGAGGAGGGAACCGAAGCTATGATATGGAGGCAAAGGAAATAAATAAATAAATAAATAAATAAATAAATAATAAAAATGTACTTGAACTTCTACATGCTGGAATAAACAAAGGCCACATTTCAAAGATTTGATGTTATATGGGCAAAATTTATGGGAGAACTTAAACGGAAATATATGAACAGATTCAAATATATACCCAACGTACCAGAGAAAAACTTATTCTTGTTTGGAAAACTAGATGCTAGTAGCTAGCAAATTGTCACGCTTTCAATTACACTTATGAGATAATTTAGCATTTTGATTGAGTATGTTTATATCAAATACTACATCTGTTGGTCTTTTTTGAAAAATATTTTACATTTTTTCATTTATTTATATATTTATTTATTTTTTGAACAGGGTTTCTCTGTGTAGCCCTGGCTGTCTGGAACTCACTCTGTAGACCAGGCTGCCCTTGAACTCAGAAATTCACCTGCCTCTGCCTCCCTAATGCTAGGATCAAAGGCATGCAACCCCACTGCCTGGCCTCATTTAAATTCTTAAAGAGGTACCATAGATAAATTATTTAACAGATAATATAAAGTACTTAATGAAACTTATCTGAGAAATGATGGATAATATGGCCGTTCCAGATTAAAATATGGTTATAACAACCCAAGGAAAAGGAAATATCAGATAGAAGATGAGACAAAATATAGCATATATTTTAACAATGCTTTAAATGTTAGAGCTTAATGTCTATATTTCTCTACCAGTCAACACCTATAAGTGGCAACATAATTTTTTAAAAATTGTTTAGTTACTTCAATTCATAGCATTTCCACATTTAATCTAACAGCCTACCATTGGTCACACCTGGTAGGTTGAATCTGATACATGGACTCAGCCAGCTAGCAAGGCAGACGTGTTTTAATGCCGTCCATAGAGAGTTCTTCAATACAGAGGAAACAATGATTCTGAGGATTCATCTCAGGGCCAGCTGGCACAGAACTTGGAATTTGTTCTGAATCACCTACATACTATAGTTTAAAGTGTCTCCATGTGGAACACATGAAAAAACTGTGTACTTAGAAATATTCAAAAAGCGTAAAAGATATTTATAGTGGCAAAAGAAGAGAAAAAAGAGGAAAGCATTAAGTATAATGTTCCTGCATTGATCTAGTACTCCCTCTATACATTTTATACTGTTTAATAATAGTTTGAACATTGGTGTAAAATACTTATCTCCATCTTAACTAGATGCCATACAATACCCAATGTTTTCTGCATTTCCTATTTTCTGCTACATTAAATACTTATTTTATGGCAGAAATACTCACATGTCCAAGCTGTTATATACAAATCAATTCACAGTTGAATAAAATATATTGAAAGAGAAAATTCAAATAAGATTAGCAATTAATTAATACATTGATATTTAATTACTTTTTCCTTATCCATTCACATATGTGTCCTTCATCAAGGAGTTATCTTTCTAAAGTAATACAAATAAAAATAGTGTCAAACAACTTAAAGTTTTTCAGATGTAGTTAACCATAATACACATGTAACATAAATACTTTGTTTAAAAAGTCTTCATTATTTCCCCACATGGTTTTTTTCAAGCAATGTTTCAGTCATTTACAAATATAGTACATGAATAGTCTATATGAATGAGAACAGATAAATATGTTAATAAAATCTAATAAACAAACAAAAAACTTGGTTACTTAAAACAAATATTGATGGCTTGCACACTGAGGAAGCTATGCCATTGCCATCAGGAAAATACAGAACAAGAGAAAATTAGATTTAACTGAAATATTTTTGAAAACAATTCCAATAAACAATATGAAAAAAAGTCACTGAAAGTGTGTTACCAAAATAACGTTCCAACAGGGAATTGCATATTGGAACTGAGTTTGTCTAGGTACCTAAACAGCCTGCTTTATTTAAAGTTTCATTAAAGATTATTTACAAATCGATTATTAATGCTTCTGATGGTCAAAATGGCTTGAGTACAAATCATTAATTTATTACCTCCCTTGCCTTCTTCCCTAGCAATTATTATATTTGTCTGAGCACAAGCAATGATTGGCAGTATATCCAGTGTAAGTTCTGTGATTTATTAACATCAGTATAAAGTTACATGATGATTTGAGGGAAAAATAGTATTATGACATTTATTTACTTAATGGCATATGGTCATTTCTAGCCCTCCATATGTGCAGAGGTTGGAGAACAGTATGCAGAAATCTCTTCTCTCATTATATTCTGTTGAGACTGTAGTTAGAACTCAGATTGTCACATTGGTACATATGCCTTTTCACACTTAGTGACCTCACTGTCCTCATAGGTTTTTTTTTTTGTTTTATTCTTCAATTAATGAATTTATTTATTTACTTATTTTTACACTCTGTATTTTATCCCCCACCCCAGTCCACCCTCCAACTGTTCCACATCCCATACTTCCTCCCCACCCCCTGTCTCCATGTGGATGTCCCCAACCCCCACCCTACCTGACCTCTAAACTCCTTGGGGCCTCCAGTCTCTTGAGGGTTAGGTGTATCATCATTAAATGATTAAAAACCCAGGAATACTCAAATGTATGTGTGTTGGGGGCCTCATATCAGCTGTTGTATACTGCTTGTTTGGTGGTCCTCCTACAGGGTCACCGTTTTCCTCTGTTGGTCCTTAAAAGGCAGTCTGTGTTCTGGTTGAGCAAGGTTTACTCTGCAGACCCAGTAGAAAAGTCTACAAGGGACAGAACAGTGAGCTATGCCCCCAAACATTAGGCTGCTGACACCAAATGCACTCAACTCCATAATCCTGTGGTGCAATGCCCCAAGCTCCTGGTCTTCTGGCAACAGAGATATAGACCTGACCACTATAAAAGGGGCTGCTTGGCCCCTCCTCTCATTCTCTTGCTCCCTTTCTTTTCTCTTACTTTCACTTCTTGCTCCCCATATTCCCCTCTCTCCCTGTGGCCATGGCCAGCCTCTACTTTTCTACCTTCTCTCTCTCTCTGTTTTCTACAATAAAGCTCTAAAACCATGGACTGTCTATGCTCATCAGAATCCACCATGCTGGAACAAAGGAGCAGATTTCTCTCTAATAAATCTTGAGTCTAACCTCCCACAGGGAGGCCTCCCTGTGCTCAGGCCACTGCCACCATCCAAACCAAGCAGCCTGCCAAGCTGGCCACCTGAGCTAGTCAGACTCTTTCCTCCCTTTGAGTCTGTTCTCAGCTCTTCAGAGACATCCAGCAGTGTTTGGGATGTTGGAGAGTAAGAACCTGTGGTTCTTAGCATCCATGTGGCCCAGGGACGCCAAAACTGGCTCTTCCTGGTACCCAGTGGCCTGTGGTACCCAAAAGTTGGATCCGAGACTGTGCCTTCCCCACTACCCAAGCAGGATTCTGCAGCCTGTGAGGCATGCTGTCCATCCCTTGGAGGTTGTATGGAGTCTTGCAGCAGTTGCCCCTGAACTCTGGCAGGACACTCCCACCCTTTATTTCCCCATGCCCAGTGCCCCACACTCCTCAGGTTTTTTTTATTAGATATTTTCTTTATTTACATTTCAAATGTTCTTCCTTATCCTGGTTTCCTCTCTGAAAACTCCCTATCCCATCCTCTCTCCCCCTGCTAACCAACCCACCCACTCCTACTTCTCGGCCTTGGCGTTCCCCTATACTGTGGCATCAAGCCTTCATAAGACCAAGGGCCATCATCCTCCCATTGACGACCAACAAGGCTATCCTCTGCTCCATATGCAGCTGGAGTCAGGAGTCCAACTACTCTGGTTGATGGTTTTGTCCCTGGGAACTCTGGGAGTACCGATTAGTTCATAATGTTGTTTCTCCTATGGGTCTGCAAACCCCTTCAGCTCCTTGGGTCCTTTCTCTAGCTCCTCCATTGGGGACCCTATGCTCAGTCCAATGGATGGCTGTGAATATTCACCTCTGTATATGTCAGACACTGGTTAGAGCCTCTCAAGAGACAGCTACAATAAGCTTCTGTCACCAAGCACTTGTTGGCATTCACAATACTGTCTGGGTTTGGTGACAGTAAATGGGATGAATCCCCATGTGGGGCAGTCTTTGGATGGTCATTCCTTCAGCCTCTGCTCCACACTTGGTCTCTGTAACTCTTCCAATGGCTAATTTGTTCTCCCTTCTAAGAAGGACTGAAGAATCCACACTTTGGTCTTCCTTCTTTTTGAGCTTCATGTGGTTTGTGAATTGTATCTTGGACCTTTTCAAACTTTTGGGCTAATAACCACTTATCAGTGAGTGCATACCATGTATGTTCTTTTGCAATTGGGTTACCTCATTCAGAATTGAAACTGTCCCGCAGTTTGATGAACTTTGGGTTCTCTCAGTTGAAGGAACAAAGGACTTGAAACACAGAGTTTGAGAACAAAAGGGCAAGAAGTCAAGTTGAGCCCCAATCAAGACTTCTTACTTTGCTTTTGCTTTTCAGCATTTATATGTACACAAGAAGCAGAAATTGGATCTCTAGATTGCAATGATATTTGCATAACATAAACATTGCTGGAGGAGTCAGGAAAGAGTCAGGGGCGAAGGTCACCAGAGGCTCAGATGTTTGTGGATGTCCTCAGGCAGTAGGCTTTGTCTTAGGCAAATACATATCTCAGTGAGAACTTCCCTGGCAGCTTCTTTCAGAGATAAGCTGATGGTCTACAGAGAGTCTTTTGTCTTAATTCCCCAGGTGACTGCCTCGGGTGGAAACCACCAAAGTCCGAAGGCTGAACTGGGTGGGGGAGGCAACAGAGGATGATATTTTCTAGTTCCATGAAATTACTTAAGAATTTCATTAAGTCATTGTTTTTAATAGCTGAGTAGTACTCCATTGTGTAAATTTATCACATTTTCTGTAACCATTCCTCTGTTACAGGACGTGTGAGTTCTTTTCAGCTTCTGGCTATTATAAATAAGGCTGCTATGAACATATTGGAGCACGTGCCCTTTTTATATGTTGGAATATCTTCTGAGTATATGCCCAGGAGTGGTATAGCTGGGGCCTCAGGTAGTACTATGTCCAATTTTCTGAGGAACCACCAAACTGATTTCCAGAGTTGTACCAGCTTGCAATCCCAACAACAATAGTGCTCCTCTTTCTCCACATCCTTGCCAGCCGGTATCTTCTGTCACCTGAGGCTTTGATCTTAGCCACTCTGACTGGTAGGAGGTGGAATTTTAGGATTGTTTGGATTTGCATTTCCCTGATGACTAAGGATGTTGAACATTTCTTTAGGTGCTTCTGAGACATTCGGTATTCCTCAGTTGAGAATTCTTTGTTTAGCTGTGTACCCTATTTTAATAGGATTATTTGAGTGTCTGGAATCTAATTTCTTGAGTTCTTTTGTATATTGGTTATTATCGGATGTAGGATTGATAAAGATCTTTTCCCAATCTGTTGGTTGCCATTTTGTGCTATTGACAGTGTCCTTTGCTTTACAGAAGCTTTGCAATTTTATGAGATCCCATTTGTTAATTCTTGTTTTTAGAGCATGAGCCATTTGTTGTTATTTTCAGGGACTTTTATATTAGTTTCAGTGTATCTGGTTTTATCTGGAGATCCTTGATCCACTTGGACTTGAACATTGTACAAAGATATAAGAATGGGTCAATCTGCATTCTTCTGTATGGTAACTGCCAGTTGAGCCAGCACCAGTTATTGAAAATGCTGTCTTTTCTCCACTGGATGGTTTTAGCTTCTTTGTCAAAGATGAAGTGATCATAGGTGTGTGAGTTCATTTCTGGGTCTTCAATTCTATTCCATTGATCTACCTGCCTGTCACTGTACCAATACCATGCAGTTTTTATCACAATTGCTCTGTAGTACAGCTTAAGGTCTGGAATGGTGATTCCACCAGAGGTTCTTCTACTGTTGAGAATAGTTTTCACTATTCTGGGTTTTTTGTTATTTCTGATGAATTTGCAAATTGCTCTTTCTAAGTCTTTGAAGAATTGAGTTGGAATTTTGATGGGAATTCCACTGAACCTGTAGGTTGCTTTCAGCAAGATGACCATTTTTACTATATTAATACTGCCAATCCATGAGCATGAGAGATCTTTCCATCTTCTGAGATCTTCTTTAATTTCTTTTGTTAGAGACTGGAAGTTTTTGTTATACAGATCTTTCACTTGCAAAATTCGTATCTACTGGGAGCCTATTTTCTCCTTCATTAACCATGCTTTTTGGAAGTGTCTTCAATACAGAAAGATCTTAGGTTCTTTTTCTAAATAATTGATTAGGAATAATACCTCCATATATAAGCATCATACCATTTAGAAACCATCTATTAGCTCTCTATCAGTTTTGTTACCCATTTTTTTTCTAATCAAAAATTGAGGCAATACAAAAATAACAACCACAATAGATCTATGAAGCAGTTGCCAACCATTGAACTCTGTAATACTATGCTTAATTAGATATATTGACATAATTTTAAATTCAATGTTTTCACATGGAGTTATATATATTAGTATGGAAAATTTCCATTTGGGGAGTAGGAGAAATCACATTTAGTCAAAGATCTAACTAAACAATCTACCAAGGAAGCTGTAGATAAACATAACACAAATATTTGGAGAATGTAACAATTGTCTGTGATAGAATTAAGCTGTGACTTTGCAGTCTATGGTCTTTAAGGCATGCTATTTGTGGTCTGAAGATTTTACAGTGTGAGAACAATGAAATAGTATAACTAACTATTTTCTCTTTAATAGTGGCTTCAACATTACCACAACCATAGTTTCATATTTCTCTGTTGAGTAGAATCTGACATTTTTCAAAATATCCCAGATGCAAAAATGTACTTGGCTTTGTATGTTAAGTGATTACCACAGCTATTGTTTACACTCAGATGAAACAGCATTGAAACCAGAAGCCATGATCTTGTGAATACATATCTTTTCTCTCTCTTAGCAAGTAATTTTCAGCAACAGAATTATTTTAAGTATCCTCTTATTCAACATTAAAATGAGAAATTTGCATTTAATGAAGAATCTGCTTTTGTCATGAGATGGAACAAAAAGTCCTTGGCAGAGGTTTATACCACAGAAGTAGTCTATTTTTATACTGTACATTTAGCAAATAGTAAAAATAAAAAATTCCACAAACTGCATCCAAAGAACTAAAAACAAAAACAAAAACAAAAAAACCTAGCAGGCAGGGACCTGTGTTTAGTTCCCTTTATTATTGCTCAGGAACAAAAATAGCAGTTGTGATGCCATTGCAAGTCTTTTAAAGGTCAGAAATTTGTGAAGACTTATTTTACAAAAAAATTTAAAACAAAAAAAAAATTAACCTGTGAAAGAATACTAACATAGTTCTGTGCCTGTTTACTTGATACAAATTAATTTAATGTTTAAAGAAAATTGTGATTTCCAAAGAACATCTTCAGATAAAATATCTAGGGAAAAGTAATGTTTTGCATTTCATAAAGTAAACAATACATGTTATTATTTGAAAATAGGACACTGTGGTAATGCTGTAATAGAACTGAGAATTTACACTGGATTTTTCTGGTAGAAATTAAGAAGTACCTTGAGTTCCACAATAATTATAGTTTATATTCGATTTAAGAAAAAAAATGTTAAATATGTTGATAAATTATGTAAACCATGTGTGAAATAAAAAGATTCAAAGAATAAACTATGAAAAAAATCTTTTAATAGCTTTTTCTTGTGATTTAAAGAATCATTTCATTTATGGTTAAATGTTTCACTTCTATTTTTAGATCTAGTGATGTCAAAAGCACTATGTTCAGGGTATAAGTTTGAAACTCTGCCCCATTGTAACAAATCAGAAAAGTCAGAGGTTAAACACAGAAACAGAAATATATACAGGGAGATCTTTGAAAAATTCTTACTGTATCTTCTGCAAGGAACTCTTCTATCTGGTTCTTTGAAGCTGAAGCAACTTCGTAGTTCCCTTATACAGTCACATATCTGTATGTACAGGTACAAAGAGCAAGAAACAAAAATAACAAAGATAACTCTATGATCTATGAATTGGGATTGTTCGTTACTGGAATAGCTATTAATGACTAATATTTATATCACCTTACGTATATATTTATTTGTTACATATTTTGTATTTGCTTATTTTGCCCTAGGATCCAATCCCATTAACATTTGTTTGTTTGTTTTAAGGATCATTATTCTTTTCTATTGTGTTCTCACATTTTGCATTTTGATTTGTTATGTATAGATTCCGCCAAGTTGAAACTATCCTAACATGACCTCTTCTCAGTAATTGTCACATTTCTGTGCTTTGTACTAAATTGTATACCAAGCATGCCAATGCAAAATACCTATGGTATTTTGTATGCCTCCAACAATGAATGTTGGATATCTGAGCACATCATTGATAATCATCTCCAATAGCTTCTATGGCTTTTATGTTTTTTATTTATAACTATTGTTTGATTGGTGATTTTGATTGTCCTTCCACAATGAAAATTATTTGGACTGTCTTTTAATTTTTATCTATGTTCTTCCCATCAATGCTTCATGTAACATGCTACTTCATACCTTTTCACAGTTTGAATTTTATATTATGAATTTTCAATTTTAATAAACATGAATAAAAAATACACAACCCAGATACTTTATTTATAAGACAGACACTTAGATTGGATGGATATTAGATATCTAGAAATTAGAGCTACATATATTAACTTATAATGCCCCTTGTTACTTGCTGTTTCTCCTGGTCACACTGTTTTGGTCCATGGAGGCTTCCTCTGTCTTCTTCCCCCCCCCTCTCTGTCTCTCTCTCTATCTCTACCTAAAACCCCCTCTCTCCATTCTCCAATCCACTTTTCTCTCTCCACAGCCCACTCAAAAGCTCTAGCTTTTTATTGACCAGTGAAACTGGGGAGAAGATTCACATGGCATCACTTGTATATGTGAGGATGTGCTAATCAGGGGTAACCACACCTTGAAGAATCAGTATTTAGCATTAGAATACAAGAAGCATCAGTATTGAATCACTAAAACATGTGCATATTTTGTACATGGTAAGGTAAGAATGATTGAGTTTATATATTGAACAAAATTAACCTGAACTTGCTATGTGGCTTCAATATTTTAAAAGGAGAACTTGCGAGAAGGAGAGAATGAAGTCAGAGTCAGTACTGATACGATGGAGGCCAACATTAAAAGAACTCTTCACCAAAAGTCATGTCTGGAAGCAGGGAATGGTGTAGTTTCTTCCCTGAAGCCTTCTGAAACAATACATACCTGCCAATCATATTCACTATTGTAACTTATAAATCTATTAGACAAAATGGCACATTTGTGATCACTTGTTAATTAGGAATAGGAAGCTAATAGTGATTATTTACTTGATCATGATAAAATGTAATAATTGTATTGTGGTCTAGTGTTTTTGTGTTACTATGAAAAGAAACCCTGACTAAAGCAACTTTGAGGAAGAAGTTAAATTGGCTTAAGATTCCCTGTGAATCTTAAGTGAAAAACACAAGATGTCAAGGTGAAGGGTTTTCATGAACACAAGTCCTCTAAATAATCAATATTTATGGAAGGAAAGTTTTTGTAAGAATACTGACTCACAAAAGCCAAAAAACAAAACAAAACAAAACAAACAAACAAACAAACAAACAAAACCAGCCAAGCAGTGGTGACGCTTGCCTTTAATCCCAGCACTTGAGAGGCAGAGGAGGTGGATTTCGGAGTTCAAGGCCAGCCTGGTCTACAGAGTGAATTCCAGGACAGCCAGGGCTACACAGAGAAATCCTGTCAAAAAACAAACAAACAAACAAACAAACAAACAAAAAACAAAAGAAAAAAGAAAAAAAGAATAGTGACTAAATGTCTTTAAAATACATGATTACCAAGAGGTTTATATGCTATAAAATTGTTCTTTCTTATATATGTTATGTTAGCAGATAGAATACCATGCACTTGTAAATCTATAAAGAAGAGATATTCAATCTGCTCATTGTCCTAAAGTTTAAGAAGTCTGATATCAAAATACTAGGGAGGCAATTAAGTTACATATTGTCCATGGAATCATAGATGAATGGAGAAAGATGAGAGGCTAAGACTAACCAGCAATAGAGACCTGGGTTGAGTCTTCCCATATCTATATCTTGTGCAGCTATTTCCTCCAAATAGATAAATTATATAAGCAGTAACAATTTTTAAGCTGTCTGAATTTCTAAACTCTTTGCAAAGGATCAGAGTGATCCAGAAATTTAGCTTTTCTAGTTTAATCATTTATGCTTGGAGTGGACATTGCTAGAATGCACCTATCTTTAAAAAATCATTCATATTTCTTTAATCAAGCCTTAGTATAACCACCTATAACCATCTGAAATAAATAATTTGCATCACTAAGATTATGGGATTATGTTGTGTGAGATTATATTCTAAAGCCATTGTTTCCATACTTGAGTTTAACAAATATTCCAATACTTTCTGGAAAAGTCACATAATACAAATAGCACCTGAAATAACCAACAGAATCCAAGGTGGGTAGAGGAGGGCATGGCTCTTAAAATTCATACTGAGGTGTACAGCAGAAGTTTACTCAGGTAAGTTTGGAGTTTCTTCAGGAACAATACTGTTAATTGATACGTTCTTCCATGTGTATGGGATGATATATCTCCTTGTTGTAGTGGTGTTTGTATGCTTCCTGAAATTGATGATCGGACATGCCCTCATAACTAAGCCATCTGAGAGCATACTTGACTAGAGTCCCAAGCTGATTATCTTTCTTTACATTTTATTGGGTAACATAGATAACCCTGAACTGATGGTAGGGTGGAAAATACATTTCAGACCTTGAAAATAGTATGCGTGATACATACTTGTAAGTAGGCTGTAGCATCCATTGTATGACCTTTGTTATAAAGGATAAGATATAAACTGTTGGGAGAAAAGTATGAATTATAGTAGTAAATAAAAAAAAATCACTCCAGATATTTTCCTGAGCAAATGTCTCTTTAAAAATTGTAATTAAAAATAATGTTTATTATTGTAGATTGTAAAACAAGAATAAAGTCCATACACAAAATACAATATACTGTTAGACCTTATTTTGTAGATAAGACCACCACATATTTTTAAATTTCAATAGTAAGTATAGAGACAAATAGTAGAATGTAGTTAGGGATTACACTGCTTTAATAACATGTTACCTGTAAGTTATCATCTGAAATCTGTAGATTTGTAGGCTTGTTCATGTTTCAAGTACCAGGCATGGATTTCGTTTTATTGAGCAAGTAATAAGTCCAGTTAAAGATTTGCCAAGGTACATGTGCCACAATTCCACCTTTAAAGTTATTAAGATGTGATGATGATTGTTATGGCTTCTCATAGCTGGGCAGGACTGTTGATTGCTTCCATTTTAAGAAGCTTACATGGTACCAACTCATAACATGAAAATTAATACTTAGAAATAAAGTTTCAGATCAACTCAGAGAACTAGAAGTGCATGACATCTTCAAGAATAGAGACTTCCCTATAACCTATCAAGAGAAATAACAGTAGCCTATAATGTTTGGGAGTATCTTGGACAATCTATGCCAATAACTAAAAAGATGACTTCTCAAGCCTGGTCTTGGGTTTTTATGGTCTATGGCTCTTGGTATTATCACTGTGAGTCTAGAGAGAAAATTGTATATATACATGTACTGGCTGGTTTTGTGTGCCAACTTGACACAGGCTGGAGTTATCACAGAGAATGGAGTTTCAGTTGGGGAAGTGCCTCCATGACATCCAGCTGTGGGACATTTTCTCAATTAGTGATCAAGTGGGTAGGGTCCCTTGTGTGTGGTGCCATCCCTGGGCTGGAAGTCTTGGGTTCTATAAGAGAGCAGGCTGAGCAAGCCAGGAAAAGCCAGTCAGTAAGCAGCATCCCTCCATGGCCTCTGCATCAGCTTCTGCTTCCTGACCTGCTTGAGTTCCAATCCTGACTTTCTTTGGTGATCAACAGCCATGTGGAAGTAAGCTGAATAAACCCTTTCCTCCCCAACTTGCTTCTTGGTCATGATGTTTGTGCAGGAATAGAAACCCTAACTAAGACAATACATACACATACACACACACACACATAAACACACACACACACACACACACACACACACA
>JADRCD010165782.1:0-29804 GCA_019843815.1 Montemys delectorum | reverse complement strand
GACACTGCCTCAAACTCCCAGCATTCTAGCTGGACTTTACACACAGTCATCTGACCACAAGCCAGGCATGCCACGCCCCATATAATAAAAGGGGTGGTTTGCCCCTCCTCTCTCTTGCTTCCTCCCTCTCTCTCTTGCTCCTTGCTCTCTTGTTCCCTTCTTCCTCTCTTCTTCTCCCCTCTCGCTCTTACTCTTACCCTCTTGCTCTCTCTCTCCCCTCTTTGCTCTCTCTCCTCTTTGCTCTTTGTTCTCTTCTCTTTCTCCCTCTTCTTCTTTTCTCTCTCTCTCTCTCTCTCTCTCTCTCTCCTCTTTACTCTTTCTCCCTCTTCTCTTTTCTCTCACTTCTCTTTTCTCTCCTTCCTCTCCTTTTCTTTTCTCTACTCAACCAGCATATTACCCCCTCCTACAATAAAATAACTCATTCATACATTGTCTCCTTTTTAAATAAGGCACCACGCAACAAAACAGGCCAGCCCGGGAGGAGAGAGAGAGACTCGGACCTCAGCACCAGGCCCCCTGCCACCCAGGGAGAGAGAGAGCCTCAGCAGGCCAGGCCTGGGCTGCAACCCAGCCCCCCCACACCTCTTATTGGAACAGCATGTGGTAATCAGAGGCTGGGTTGTATTCCTTTACTAAGCCTATCTACTTTCTAGTGATGATGAGACAAACAATCCGCTGGAACACAGAAAGGAAAGAGGACCCAGATATTGAGTAAAGTCTTTGAGCTTCTCAGACTAATACTGAATAGCATACTCACATTACCCTTGAATGAAATTCTCAAAATATTTATTCAATGACTTTACTTTCTTAATTTAATTTATGGCATGACAGAAAAAATAGTCTGACACAAGAACATCTTTAGTATTTCTTAAGAAATAAATCACCTTCAACACAAAAAGAAGAGAATTGGAAACCTATTCATTGAGTTACCAATATCTTCATTTGATTTCTGAGGCAATTTAATAAAATGCCTTCTAAGTATCAATAGATTATCATTTTTATTTTGTGCATGTTAAGATATGTGTGTGTACGTGTGTATGTGTGTGTATCTCTGTGTGTGTGCTGTGTCCATTACACAAAGTCTTGTCCCGTGTACTATTGCTTATCAGAAAAGAAAAAAAGAAAACGTGACAAACACAAAGCTGTTTTGTTGTGCCCAAAAACTGGCTTCTGACAGTAAAGAACCCAACTGGAAAAAGGAGAAAAAGTTTGAACCATCCAAAAAAATGTGTCTATCATATCAAACTATCAGCTCAATCATAAAGCAGATGGATTTCAGATTGAAGAAATATACAATTAACATATACTTAGAACATTAAAGTCATCTAATGATATTAATACCACTACCAAGAGCACGGTGCCAGTTCATGGTGGTCTTTTTTTATTACTTTCATTTTTTTACAGTCCAGTCATTATTCCTACCATATCCTCCCTATAAAAGTTTCACATCTCATTCCTCCTCCCCCTGTCTCCAAGAGGATGTCCCCAGCCCCAACCCAGCCCCTGTCAGACCTTCCCATTCCATGGGGCCTCAAGTCTTTCAAGTATTAGGTGTGTCTTTTCTCATTGAGGTCAGGCCAAGCAGTCATCTGTTGTGTATGTATCAGGGCCTCAGACCAGCTAATGTATGCTGCCTGGTGGGCAGATCAGTGTCTGAGAGATATCAGGTGTCCAGGTGAGTTGAGATTGCTGGTCTTCCTATGGGGTCACCCTCCTCCTTAGCTTCTTCCAGTCTTTCCCTAATTCAATCACAAGGGTTCCTGGCTTCTGTCCATAGATTGGGTATAAGTATTTGCTTCTGTGTCAGTCACTTGGTTGTTGGGATTCTCAGAGGACAGCCACACTAGACTCTTGTCTGTAAGCATACCATAACATTGGTAATAGTATCAAGTCTTAGAGCCTCACTTGAGACAGACCCCAAGTTGGACCAATTACTGGAACTCCTTTTCCTCAGTCTCTTCTCCATTTTTGCCCTGCAGTTCTTTGAGACAGAAAATATTCTGGGTCAGTGATTTTGACTGTAGGATGGTAACTCCATCCCACCACTTGATGCCCTGTCTTTCTGCTTGAGGTGAACTCTACAAGATCCCTCTCCTCACTCTTGGGAATTTCATCTAAAGTCCTTCTCTTTGAGTATTGAAAGTCTCTCATATCCCAGGTCTCTGGTATATTATAGAGAGTCTCTTCACCTCCCCCCTCCAAGGTTACATATTTCCATTCTTTCTGCTGGCCCTCAGGGCCTTTGTCCTGCCCCTCCCCCAAATACCTAATCATTTTTCCCTTTTCCTCTTTTCCCCTCTCCTCTCCAGTTCCCTCCCTCCATCTGCTCTCTGATTTCTTCTCCCTCCCTAGTGGGATTGAAACATCCCCATTTGGGCCCTCTGGCCTGATAGATAACCTTTTTGAGTTCTGTGGGTTGTATCCTGTGTATTCTGTGCTTTTTTGTTTGTTTTTGCTAATACCCACTCATTAGAAAGTACATACTAATCATGTCCTTTTGAGTCAGACATACCTCACTCAGGGTGGTATTTTCTAGTTCCATCCATTTCCCTACAAAACTCATGATGTCCTCAAACTTAAGAGATAAATACTATTCCATTGTGTAAATGAACCACATGTTCTGTATCCATTCCTCCTTTGTGGGACGTCTGGGTTGTTACCAGCTTCTGGCTATCACAATAAGGACATTATAAACATAATGAAACATGTGTGTTTGTGGCATTATGGGGCATCTTTTGGGTACATGCTCAGGAATGGTATAACTGACTAATACATCTTCAAATAAATCCTTTTCCAATTTTCTGAGGAATCTCCAGATTGGTTTCCAGAGCAGATGTACCAGGTTACAATTCCACCAGCAATGGACAAGTGTTCTTCCTCTGCATTCTCACCAATATATGCTGTCACATAAGTTTTTGATTTTAGCTATTCTGATGAGTGTAAAGTGATATTTCAGTGTCACTTAGATTTGCATTTCCATTAAGACTAAGGACTTTGACCATTTCTTTAAGTGCTTCTTGGACAGTCAAGATTCTTTGGTTGACAATTCTTTGTTTAGCTCTGTACCCCATTTTTGATTGGGTTGTTTGGTTTTTCGGAGGTTAGCTGTCACGCCCACCTCACCAGCAAGGAAGACGCAGCAACAGGATTCTTCTCGATCACACTTTATTGGGAGCGCTCACATTTGCTGAAGCGAGAAAGACCCCGAGTCCAAGCTGGGTGCTGCTTAAATAGCTGAACCGACCAAGTGCTCAAACCTGATTGGTGCTTTTGCAAGAACTCAATTAGCATTCTGCTCGGGCAGGTAAATAGACTTGGCTTAAGGCTGGAAAGTTGTTTACCACAGGCTGGAACAGGAAATGGGCAGGATCTTCGGACAGCTCCCCATAGTTAGCTTTTTCAGCTCTTTATACATTTTGAATATTAGCCCTCTATTAGATGTAAAGTTAGTGGAGATTTTTTTTCCCCATCTATAGGTTTCCAATTTGTCCTATTGACTATGTCCTTTGCCTTACAGAACCTTTTCAGTTTCACTAGGTTCCATTTATCTGTTCTTGATTCCCTTGATCTCTTTTTGTTGTCTTATGGCTCTTGCTAGAACTTCAAGATCTAAGTTGAATAGCTATGGGGAGAGTGAGCATCCTTTTCTAGTCCCTGACTTTAGTGGGATTGCTTCATGAATCTCTCCATTTTATTTGACACTGGCTATTGGATTGCTGTATATTGATTTTATTATGTTTAGGTATTGACCTTGAATTCCTGATTCTTTCAATAATTTTAAGATGAAGGAGTGTTGTATTTTTTTCAAGTCCTTTTTCAAACTCTAATGAGATGACTCTGTGATATTTTTTCTTTAAGCTTGTTTATAAATTGAATTTTTTCAAATACTTTTCTAACATCTAATAAAATGACTATATGATTTTTTTAAGTTTGTTTATATATTGAATCACATTAATGGATTTGCATATATTAAAGCACTCTTGCATCCCTGGAATGACACATACTTGATCATGGGGAATGATCATTTTGATGTGTTCTTGGATTCAGTTTGCTAGAATTTTATTGAGTATTTTTGCATCAATGTTGATAAGAGAAGCTTGCCTAAAGATCTCTTTCCTTGGTGGATCTCTGTGGGGTTGGAGGAGAGGCAATGGGATGATCCTACTGCCTATTCCTAATTGTGGGTTCTATCTATTTATCTATCTATCTATCTATCTACCCACCCATCTATGAATCTCTATCACCTCCATCTCCATTTTTATTTCTATCTTTATGATACTCCTACTCTGGACTTTTTCCAAATGCCAATTATCAGGACCAGAGTTCTGGAAATTTCAAGGATGCACCCAAGATAAAAAATTTTTCCTAGCCAGGTGGTGGTGGCACACGTCTTTTATCCCAGCACTTGGGAGGCAGAGGCAGGCAAATTTCTGAGTTTGAGGCCAGCCTGGTATACAGAGTGAGTTTCAGGACAGCCAGGGCTATATAGAGAAACCCTGTCTCGAAAAAAAAAAAAAAATTCCTAAGTTTCTTAACTTTACGATCTGTACCTACAACATATCTATATCTGTCTCACCTGAAGACTCCAAACTTCTCTAAATAAAGCCTCAATCCCTGAATTTACTAAAAAACAACATAAACTAGATACTTCTGATGGAATTTACAATTAGCTTGAGCTTATGGCTTGAACCAGAATTTCAGACTGTTTCAAAGCTGCCTGACTTTGCTAGGTCCTGGTGGTCACACAGAACCATTTAAACAAGCAAAACAGATAGTCCCTATCTTGAATTTCTCCCTTTCCTTCCAATTTTGATCAGCAAGGCACTTAGGATGACATCCTAGTTCATCAAAGAAGTAGTTATAGAAGAGATTACATTGCTGCTTATCATCTACAAAAAGGCTTTTATGGCATGCATAAAAGATATTGAGGACAAATAGGTAACTGTGGTACCCACTGGCATATAAAAGTCCATGCTGGCCTCCTGGCTTTGTCAGCAAGGACCATGCTGACATCCTGGATTTTATCAGCCCTTATCACTCCATCCATTTCTCAAACTTCTTCAGATCATGGGCTTCCTTTTCCCCAGCTTCTAATTACTATATTATTTTGCTATTTCAAGCATGTGCCCTCTTGGATCTGTTGGTCTTCTTGGCCCTTCTCTCTAGTTGCCCTAATCCTTGGTCCTACTTTATCACTCCTCACCTTTTGGTCCTGCCTATTTTGCTGGCCATGTTCAGTCTACTACATTGTGTTTATGCTCTGAACTTTATCCAGCTTTCATTGGCTCTATTCTTCCTCATAACTGTAGAAAAAGATCTCCTCAATCATAGAAAACAAAAGAAAATATAGCAACCTTCCTCCCACATGCATATCTATATTCATATATAAGTGTGTCTCTATGACATGCAATCATGGTCTATATAGGAAAAGAAAGTACTAACATCAGGGGAACTACGAGACCTGGGCAGTAGAGAGTAATACTGAGTAAATTACAATGATGTATATATCAAAGATTTGTAACAAGACACATTATTTTATATACTCACTAGAAATTACAAAAAGGAGAAAAAGTGAAATGAAATTCTAAAATACTCAGCAGAAATGTACATTTATAAATGTCAAAAACAGTAGGTTAGTAGAATAACATTTCAGAATCTCTGTGAAAACATTTTTGCCCAATTCTACTGAGTAAAAATACTTATAATTTGTGGTATTATTATGTTTAAAATATTGTTTTTAAGATGGAAATTTATTAAGCAAATTAGGGTTAGCTGGTAATCGATAACAAATCATTAAAGAAGCTTATCTTTGATGACTCAAGAACTAAGAATTCAGGCTGAAAAAGTGAATCAGAAGTTAAGAGATCTGTATTACTCTTATAGAGGACTTGAGTTCAATTCCTAGGACCCAACACATGCAGTTTACAGTTAGTGACATGTAACTACACTATTATGAATTGTAAAGGCACTAATCACAAAAATAGGTATATACATACACACATACACCTATGCACACATATATATATACTCATGCGTGCACATACTAACACACACAAATACACACAACTACTACCACCACTTCCACCACAATTACTACTACCAATAAGATATGCAGCCACCAAACCCAGGAGCCTGATAAGGATGTCTCCTGAGAGGCTTGGCCTGACTTTTACTGATACAGATGTGGATGCTTGCAGCCAACCATCAGACTAAGCAGGGGGACCCCAGTGAAAGAGTTAAGTGAAGGATTGAAGGAGCTGAAGGGGTTTGCAGCCCCATAGGAAAAACAACAATATCAACCAAACAAACACACCCCCCAGAGTTCCCAGGGACTAAACTACCAACCAAAGAACACAGGGAGGAATCCATGGCCCCAGTTGCATATGTGGCAGAGGATTTTCTTGTCTGGCATCAAAGAGAAGGGAGGTCCTTGGTACTATAGAAACTTGATGCCCCAGTGTAGGGGAATGCTAGGGCAGTGGGGTTGGAATGGTTGTGTGGGTGGGGAAGCACCCTTATGAAGGCAGGAGGAAGGGGTTTGGATGGGGGATTTTCGGAGAGGAAACTGGGAAGGGGGTGACCTTTGAGATGTAAGTAAACAAAATAACAAACCATCTTCTTCTTCATCATCATCATCATTATCATCATCATCATATTAGATCTTTTAAAAGATCTTGACAATTCAATAACAGGATTTATTTGATGATCCAGTTATGTGAGTGTGAGTCTAAACGTGAGCAATATGGATCCTGAAGTAGCTACCTCCTTTAGGTGGAGAGAGGGGACCACCTACCTTCAATAACAGGATTTATTTGATGATCAGGCTCAGTTATATAATCTGAGTGATCAACCAAAGAATATGCATGGACTGCACCTAGGCTCCCATAAAAATATGTAACAGATGTGCAACTTCTTCTACATAGATGTCATCTAACTAATGGAGTGGCACCTGTCTCTGTCTATGTTGTCTCCTTTTTTATTTCTTTCCCCAGGCCGGGCTGCCTTGTCTGGCCTCGGTGGAAAATTATGCACTTAGTTCAGGTATGGCATGATGTTCCAGAGACAGTTGGTACAAATAGAAGGCCTACCCTTCTCTGAGAAGGAAAGGGAGGAATAGAGGAAGGGGTATGTAAGAGTGAGACTGGGAAAAAAGGAGGGAGGGGCTGTGATCAGTTTGTAAAGTTATTGAATAAAATAATGGAAAAACTACAACAATTCAATTACAATATTTATTCTATGACCACATTCAGTCATTCATATGTATAAGAACAGGAAAATCTTATATAGAACAGTGTCTATATAAAATTTCAAAGTTTTAAGAACTTATTCCCATGGGAATATCCCTGGAGGAAATCCAGCCATTTTCTCCTGGTACACTTTATCAAAGGCTTCAGCTTGGGCTACTGTAAAGTAATTCTTCCAGTCCCCAATTGTACCTGGAAAATGTAAAGCAGATATATAGGTGGATTAATGATAATCTTAACACTGTTCTCACTCCTTCATTCACATGCTTTACTATCTACTTCACAAGGGTCACACAATTAATGATATCTAACTTTCAGTGGTTCTCCAGAAAACACTTCTTATGACATGAAATAATAAAGATTTTTCCTCTGTGGAAATAGTGTTCCACCTTCTCCTTTTCTGATTTATAAGGCATACAATACAACAGCAGCAACATTTCATCTCCTTTTTGATATGACCAAATTAATCCTGCTTCCCATTTACCTGTAGGCATCATCCTATCCAACCCAATAAAGTTTCTCATCTTAACTATCCAATCAAGCTTCAATTGTTCTTTCTATAATTTAGTGTTTAGTTATATAAAATTCTTCACAGGGTATGACCTACTTTTATAAAACATTTAAAATTAATTTTAAGTTCTGTGAATATTGCTGCAAATTAATGCAGGTGCCTGCAGAAGATGGAGGCATCAGATCCCCTGGAACTGGAGATAACAGTATGAGCTGCTGGGTGATCATCTTGATGCTTCCAATAGATGCAGGAGTCCCAGCCACTCCCAGCTGAGAAAATCTGGAGGCTTCTGTTTTCACTCAGACATAGTATTTGATGATGCATGAAGATGTACATGATCATATTCGCTATTCTCTGTATCTCTGTCTTCTTTGAATATATGTTAACTTTCATCACAACATTCCAGTAAGCCTTTTGTTTTGGCCTTAGAGACTTCAAATTATCCAACTGTTCTTCATATGTTGCATGTTTATTCTTCCTGGAGTGCTGATAGCTTCTATGTAAACACATTTTTTGTTTTCTTATTTATGTCACTGTAATAATTTTTCCAATCTTTATTTCATGTAGGTCACTGCAATTCCCAACTTTGCTCTATTTTATCTCATATCTGCAATACTTCTATGTACTCCATGAACATTCTTTTGTATATATTAATGGAATGGATATGTAGCTAATATTTGAGAAAGATAAAATTTTTCTTCAGTTGTAAAAGGCTTCATTTGTGAAAAAATATCCAACCTATAGAACATACTCAATTAGGAATTGTTGAAAGTATTCATGAATGAGTGAGCA
This sequence comes from Montemys delectorum, assembly GCA_019843815.1. Lineage (NCBI taxonomy): Eukaryota > Metazoa > Chordata > Mammalia > Rodentia > Muridae > Montemys > Montemys delectorum. The sequence goes on along the minus strand of JADRCD010165782.1, from coordinate 21,257 downwards.
AGCAGTAATCTCATTTTCTTGATGAGGAATAATTAGCCCTTGATATGTTACCCAGCCTAATAGTGATAGATATTTGAAGCCAAAAACGTTGACAAGAGAAGTAATGCTTTCCCTTATTATATTAATTTAATTAGGTATCATGTAAGTTAATTTTAATTCCCCAATATGATATGTTAACAAGGATATAAAAAGTCATAATTAAATGGTAATTATGTATATACCATATTCAAGTATGGTATAATTAATTGATATTACAGTAAGATTGTTATCTGATAAGAAGGAAACCTATCAATATTTATTGTTTCTCTCAGGTTTGTTATTATATTCATTATTAGAGCATGTTTCATTATTGTTTATTCCAATGTACCTGAATTTTAATAAGTTAGATCATATACTGTGATATCAGAATCTCAGAAAATTCAATATGGCTTCCATTGGAATGAATTAGTCCAGATGAAAGAACCATATTTTTCTTTGCAGGTGCACATATATAGTTATAAGTCCAATTATCTCAAAAATCTGGGCATGCATCAGATGTACATTTCTCTTAATTGAGATGTAAATTTCCCTAAAATGTAATGTGTCAGCTGACAGGATAACCCTAATGCATGGTGGATTAACTCTTGTGAAAAAAAGAAAATTCTCATAGTTCTGGAGGCTACAGTTTTTACAAAAGGGTCTTTTTCAGACTTTCCCAGGATTTCATTTTGGCTTGTGGAGAGTGGGATTTTCCCCCAAATCCTCAGGTCATTTTTCCTCTGTGTCTTCTAAGGACATGAATAACCATGATTAATGGCCTGACTACTGCCATGAAAACACCTAGTGTGAAGTAATGAGGGCTAGGACCTCTGAAGATTGCCAGGAGACATTCCTAGTCATGTGACTTGAGACAATGTCTTTACAAAATTTCTTGATAGAAATTTTGACAGAATTTGACAGTGATTGAATGAGGGTGTTTTCTGCAGTGTCTGAATTTTGGATCAAAATGAGCACACTTTGTATGGAAAATTATTGCTTAAGTCTTAAAACCAGATTAATCCAACCTCACCAAATGAACGCGTCTCCCAGGTAAAGAGTAACTGTTCAGAGTATCACTTCAGAGGCAATAAAAGGGTATTTTCTTATGTCCAGTTTAGGAGTGAATCTAAAGGACAGTGAAATAGGTCTAGAGCATTCTTTCTGGATAAGGCCAGTATAACACTTAACACAGCTTCTCATTGCTTTAAGTTTTAGGGAATTTGACATCTAATGGTAATTAAGGAAATTAATCATTGATTTTGTAATACCTTTGAGATTAAAAAAACAGCACCAATCTGAAGAAGTATTTGGGAGGAACAATATTGTCCTAATGTATTTTGTTCTTTCAAAACCATTTCCCAACATACAATCTCAGCATCATCTATATTAAAGTACTGAACAAGGGGGTAAATAAGTTGATGTCCCCATTCAGTGCCCTGGTTTCAATGAGACTTATGGCTTATTAACTGAGAGTTACTGGTATAAGAAACAAAATTCTCCAGGATAAAAGGTATAAGAAAATTCAAAAGAAATATATGTCTCATATAAGCACTATGTTGATTAAACTACCAATGACTTATGAAGTCAGATCAAGTGTTTTGAGATAATTATTACTTAGACATTTAGATAGATAGATAGATAGATAGATAGATAGATAGATAGATAGATAGATAGATATTCCTCCTATATGATACAAAAAATACCATTTATTTTGGAAGAGACTAAATTAAATACCATTGTGCTCCCATTCTGAAAGAATTTTTCTGGAAAACAGAAAATGGTAGTTGTCTTAGTAGAATTGTTTTCTAAATTATTTTACATTTGTTTCAGTGTGTCAACGTAACACATTTTCTGTATCCATTCCTCTGGTAAGGGACATCTGTGTTGTTTCCAGCTTCTGGCTATTATAAATATGGCTGCTATGAACATAGTGAAGCATGTGTCCTTATTACATGTTGGAGCATCTTCTGGGTACATGCCCAGGGGTAGTATAGCTGGGTCCTCAGGTAGTATTATTTCCAATTTTCTGAGGAACCAACAGACTGATTTCCAGAGGGGTTGTAACAGCTTGCAATCCCACCAGCAATGGAGGTATGTTCCTCTTTCTCTACATCCTTCCCAGCATCTGCTGTCACCTGAGTTTTTGACCTTAGCCATTCTGACTGGTGTGTTTTACTCACCCCAAGACCTGACATCAGACTCATTCATTCTTCAACATTCAGGCCAATCTCAACTCTTTTTATTTTTTAATTAGGAATGGGTGAGACTCCAGTTGTGATTCATTCTGGCAACATTAATCCATAACTTCACAGCTACACAACTATATACATAAACTTCTACCAGCATAAAGATTTAGCACATTCATGTTGAGAATAGTTATTACCACTTAAGGAAAGAGAATTAAGAATGAAGAGTGCAGCCATAAGCCTGCAGCAGTCCAAATGATGGTTGGCAAAAAGCATCAGATTTTAATACTGGAGAATATTCCTCTTAGTCCTTACAGGGTTTATTTCTGGCCTGCTGTGAAGCAGCAATCTTGTCCTGTTCAAATCTTTCCTAGAAGGTAATGGAAGTGATTTCTGTGTTTACCACCCCAAATAAATCTTTGCTCTGATACATCTTTGCTCTGATGCAATAAATAATTTTAAGAGTTGACGTCTAATACATCAGGGAGCCTTACAAAGCCTCATAGAAATATGTCTATTTTGTCATTTTCCATTAAGGGTATTGTACATTATCATCTGGAATCCCAAGATTAGATTCTAGAACCAATCAATATTTCAGAAAGCTTTAAGCTCACATCATTGTCATGGAAAAGTTCCCCTATAAGTTTTGTGATAAATGATGTATGTTGAGCAATAACTGCTGATATATTCCCATTGACAGAAACCCTCCACATGATATGACATATTCTGAAAATATTTTACCTTTCCTCAAGAGATGCAAACCATTAGTAACTACATCTGTTTTGATGATACTGAAATTGCTCATCTTATTTTCTTTCATGGCTTGGAAGGAGCTGTATTTGAGGATCAGATCCATTTCATCTGGCTCTAACTTCTTTCCTAGGAACTCACAGATCTTTTCTATGATTCCCCTTGTGTCCTAAAAGAAGAGGAAATAAAAAAGACAGTAATAAGCAGAGAGATCTGAAAAACATGCACAGAGAAGGAAAATTGGATGGGGATGAAAAATGGCACAATCCAATGAAAAGGCATTGAATGGAGTTGTGAAATGAATGGGACCATAGGGAGAGGGCAGGAGTCATTTGAAGCATTTGTATGCTAACTTGGCGTTCAACATGACTGATTTTTGGTCCTAAAATTTAGAAGGTAACATTTCTTTGGGGTAGAGAGTACATTGGAGGAAGAGTCTAATATAATTGAGGATATCCTCAACCTTGCTTTGTAGTGGATGAAAACCTTGAAATTTCTGAACTTTCTACTTTCTCCTCAGTATTATGTTTACTGATGGGTGCCAACACATCTACTAGATTCACTGAGATGATTTTACTTGAGATTATATCTCACAGTAGAGCCATGTCTACTAGAATGAAAATTGTTATGAAGATCATACTGAACTTTACCTCAAAGAGATCAGAGAACAATCTATATGGCTTTGCTATCTGAGTGCTGTCATAACCCATCTGGAGTGAGATGTTTAAGGAAACTCATAGAAATACTTCTAAACACTTATCAATATAAATGAAGGCGATGTGCATAAAGAACTTGACAAAGGTTAATGCTTATACCAAATAATATTTCTTCCTATGGGTAACTGAGATTAATATAAAATTACAAGTTTCATAAAAAATGTTCTTAATAGTTGTTAATTGGGGATAATTCTGAGACATTTTATTTTCTTTTGAGCTATGATCTCATGCTGTAACTCAGACGGCCATCAATGTCACAGTCTTTGTACCTCAGACACACAAATGCTGACACTAAAACTGTGCACTACCACAAGTGACTTGATTATAGAATATAGTCCTAAGAAGGTGGAATCTTGTAATAATGAATATTTTAATTTGAATACTATCCCTTCCACTGGGGCCATAAAGGCATTATTAGTTCAAAACTTTTATTACATATTTTACTACAGATTTGGTTAATAGTCCATGTGAAAGTAAGCAACCATGACAATTAATGAAAAAGTATGTGGAGTGTATGGAAATGAGACTTATTTGAAACTGGACTAGCTTGCAGCAGAGTCATCTAGATAATTAAGTTTCCAGGAAAAAATGTATTTCATAATCAAAAAGTAAACTATATTACAATAAGCAAAGGGACATGCTTCCTTATTTTATGTGTCAATTTGTACAGACTCATCAGAGTGGAAGGAGCCTCAGTTGGTTATGCCTCCATGAGATCAAGCTGTAAAACATTATATCAATTTGTGGTCCTTGGTGGAGGACCCAGCCCATGGTGGATGGTGCCATCCATGTTTTGGTAGTCCAGGGTTCTATAAGAAAAGAGGCTGAACAGGCCTTGTGAGGCAAGCTAATTAGCTGCACCTCTTTATGGCCTTCAAATCAGCTCCCATTCTCTTGGTTCCAGCTCCACCTGAGATCTTGTCCTGAATTTACTTCTGTTCCTACAGATCTAATTTCCCAGTTCTGACCCAAATAATCTATGGCAGCCTCCCCCCAAAATTTTGGGATTCCCGCATGTTCTCTCTTACCTTGCTTCTCCAACACATTACATTATCCCAATCCCCATCTCCAATTGGTCCTCCTTAAGAATCCACAGACTACTCTGGCCAGGAAAGTGGGAGGATAGCAATGGATCTGCCCTTCTCCCTCCATTCCTATTTGTCCAAACCCACAGACAGGCTTATCCCCAACTCTATAGCAGCACACCTGAAGCAGCCACTCCCATATACTCTATCTCACAGATCTTCTCATCATAACCTTCCTCACCCTACTCAGTGACTGGTTATAACCTACAACTCCTTCAAGTACTCTCTGGGAACCCACATGCCAACCCAATCATGGGAGCTGGTAGGCTAAAATAAATCATCACCTCTATATTTGTTCTTCTAAGTCCAGTCCCCAGTCTCATCCCCAACTCTGTGCCAACCACCAGCTGTATGCTGCCATGAATGCTCCCATGTCCAGTAGATCCAAAATTCCTTCCCCCTACTCCTTGCTTTGTCCTAGTCTCCACATTCTGAGAATCCACAGGCCACTCTGATCAGGAAAGCACTTAGGCTATCTGCAGATATTCACTTCTCCCTTCATTCTCCCAAGTCCATTAACCTAGTATTTTGATATATATCTCATCCAAAGATTTATATGAAAGCTTCTTTGTGGTTTTTCCTCTCTTACTTTCTCCATTTCTCAGTGACTAAGCAAATCCTGGTTGACATCCAGCTTTTTCCCTCTTATAGACCACCTCAGGTTCCCTTCCTAGTTTATCTCCTAAGTGTCAGACCTTGATACTCAGAATGTATTTTACCTGAAACTCTCCAGTGAGTACAAATATCAGGATCCAAGAACAATTTTCCACCAGGCAACACCACACTCTCCTAAAAATCAGATAGGACAACAAAAACTAAGGAAGAAAACACCTGCCCAAACAGGCAGTACCAGACATCAAGACTTAGATGTAAAAATCTTACAAGTCCCAAGTGGATAGATGCCAGCATAAAAACATAATTAATAACAGCCAGGAAAGTATACCTTCACTACAGACTTGTTACCATACTACAGCAGATCCTGAGTATCCCAACACAGCTTAGGAACAAGAAAAATACCTTAAAACAGTCTGTATGGAAATGATTGAGGTCCTTAAAGAGGAAATTAATAAAATTCCCTAAAAACTTATATAAAAAACACAGAGGACCCAAATGAAGAAAACCATTCAAGTCATGAAATTGGAAATGGAATCAATAAAGAAAACTCAAGCTGAAGGAAATATGCAAATGAAAATTTTGAATCTTTGAAACAGCATCTGGAAAGGTGAGATCCCAAACTAAATACGATAGTTGGAAGGTTGACTCTCAGCCATTGAAGGCAACATAGAACAACTGGATACAGTGGTCAAAGAAAATGTTAAATTTAAAAACTGTCACAAAACATATAGGAAATCCTGGACAATTCTACAAATAATCAAAATAGAGAAAGAAGAACTACTCATGTGAAATGCACAGAAAATGTTTTTAATAAAATAATAGAAGAAAATTTCTTTGTTTGTTTGTTTGCTTGCTTACTTGTTTTGGTATTGTGTGTGTGTGTGTGTGTGTGTGTGTGTGTGTGTGTGTGTGTGTATGTATGTGTGTGTGTGTGTGTGTGCATGCGTGCGTGTGCACACATTTTATTTCATTACAATTTTGTGGGATTTTTTTTCTTTTGGTGTATTGTTTGTTTTGTTTTCTTGATTTGGTGGTTTGTGTTTTATTGAGTTTTTCTTTGTTTCTTGAGAAGAACTTGAAATTAGGTGGCTAAGGATGGGGAGAAAATTTGGAAGAATTGTTATGATGGTCGAGTATTATAAAATGTATTTAAACTTAAAATGTTTTAAATTATAAAAATATAAAAATATATAATATAAAATATAAAAATAAAAATATAAAAATATAATAATTAAAAACACAAAAAATAGCAATTATCAATAACTCTCTACATCATAAGAGTCCGTTTTAATAAGGTAAACAGTGGCTATAAGACTGCTATTTCTCCTCAATAAATTTTTTCAACAGTTCTAAGAAGATGCAAGTGTTTCCTGTGACAGAGTGTGTGCTCAATGCAATTTTCTTCTTCACTTAAAAGTACAATTAACATCTTTATCTCTGATATGTAAATGATGGTTGCTTTTTGCCTACAACTTCCTAACCATTTAAACTTTTGAACTGCTGATCAAATGAGAATATTTGTGCTTATATAATTGGTATTATTTTTTGTGTTCATCATTATAAGGAGTATTTTTTAATTAAATAAAAATATATTGCATAAATCAACTTAAAATTATTTTTATTGGTCTTTTTTTTTTCCAAGACAGTTTCTCTGTATAGCTCTGGCTGTCCTAGAACTCACTCTGTAGACCAGGCTGGCCTCAAACTCAGAAATCCACCTGCCTCTGCCTCCCAAGTGCTGGGATTAAAGGCGTGTGCCACCAAGACCTGGCTTTTATTGGTCTTTTTAAAACAGTATCTTTTATAACAAAGGTTAATCTCTAAATAACCATACAATCATGACCTTGAACCACTGAGTCAGCCTCCATCTCCCACTCCTAGGAATAGAGCCATGTGACATTGTGTCTAGAACTATTTTTCAGATTTCAATTTTTAAAGTAATTATAACTTTCGGTGGGTATTCAATATATTTGAAATTTTCAATTATCAGATAAATATGTAGCATATCAGTCTTTTAGACATATGTCTTACTCAATGTTTACACATGTATAATATTCTCTGCTAAGACTTTTGAAATCTTCAGTGTATGTATTCTAGCCCACCTTGCTTAGCTGCAAGTACTACAGAGCAAAGGACACCATCCTCCCTGACTGCCTTCACACTGGAAATACCTGGCCAGATTTGAATATTGCTCAGTCCTGTGAATGTCACTCAAATAATTGTTTTCAAAGGATTCTCTGATGGTTTTCATACTTTTGTCCCTTTTCTTAATGGTCAAATGGATATGGCATGCAGATGAGCACAACAGTGGAATGACACTGCTTTATATATTCCATCCTAACCACTTTATTTTTAGATGTATTATTGTGTTACAGTCTCATAATTATTAAAATCTGTGGTGCTGGGCTGGCGAGATGGCTCAGCAGGTAAAAGCACTGACTGCTCTTCCAAAGGTCCTGAGTTTGATTCCCAGCAACCACATGGTGGCTCACAACCACCCATAATGAGATCTGACGCCCTCTTCTGGTGTGTCTGAAATCAGCTACAGTGTACTTACATATAATAAATAAATAAATCTTTAAAAAAAACACCTGTGGTGCAAGTGTGAGTTACCTCTACCTCTACCTCTAGGTTAAAGTTAAAAAAGAAAGAAGAAAGAAAGAGATGATGGACAAGAAGCTAGGGATGAAAAGACAGATACAAGTAAATAAAGATCAAAGGGCATAATTATACTTTGTCATTTAGTGACTGTTCTGAGCCTAACACTGACACAGTAGGTAGAATGAGGACACTGAAAAATGTGGAGTGCTACATGAGATGAGTTTGTAAGAAGCAGTGTCATTGTGTAAGAAAGATGATTACCTTTTTCAAGTCATCATAGCTTAATAAAAGGAAGTTTTTCTCTTCTCTCATGGACAACCATCCACGGATGTGTTCAAACCATGATCCATATGGAACTGTGTGCAGAGAGGAGGAAAGTGTTAATTACAAACCATGAATGAAGTGTCTCCTTGATTTCTTCTCTTTTTAACAAATGGTAGACAGCTTTATGAAAAAAATAAATAAACTAGTCTCTATTTACAACATTAAATGTGACATTTGATACACACACATATATACACACAGAGAGAGAGAGACAGAGACAGAGAGACAGAGAGAGACAGAGAGGAGTAAGCTGATAAAATTAAGTTCATTAGTAAACTCATCTCCTCAAAGGCTTATTTACCCCTGATTCTATGTAGGAACATCTTCCTGAGAGGTTGCAATATCAGAGCCAATTATCCCCCTCAACTCCCATAACTCCTGAAGGATACCAGTTCTCATATCTAAGACCTATTTATTCTATGAATGAGCTCTTTGAATATGCTTCAGAAATGGATTCATAATGACTTTTCATTATACCTATACATATGTTTTAGTGCATCTATCAACCATTAACAGAAAACTTTCTCCTGGCAGTAAATAGTGATTAATAATGAGACACACAACTGTTAAAAGTAGAAACAAATCTTTGCAGATGCTGGTGAGGATGTGGAGAAAGAGGAACATTTCTCCATTACTGGTGGGATTGCAAGCTGGAACAACTACTCTGCAAATCAGTATGGTGGTTTCTAAGGAAATTGGACATAGTGCTACCTGAGGACCTAGCTATACCACTCCTGGGCATATACCCAAAAGTTCTTCCAACATATAAAAAGGACACATGTTTCACTATGTTCATAGCAGCCTTATTTATAATAGCCAAAAGCTGGATACAACCCAGATGTCCCTCAACAGAGAAATGGATAAAGAATATGTGGTACATTTACACAATTAAATACTACTCGGCTATTAAAAACAATGACTTCATGAAATTCACAGGCAGATGGATGGAACTAGAAAATGTCATTATGAGTGAGGTAACCAAACCACAAAGGAACATACATGGTATGTACCCACTAATAAGTGGATATTAGGGGAAAAAGCTCAGAATACCCAGGATACAACTTACAGAGCATATGAAGCTCAAGAAGGAAGACTGAAGTGTGGATGCTTCAGTCCTACTTAAAAGGGAGAACAAAATAATGAGGGGAGATAGAGAGTGGGAGGGACTTGGGAGGAAGGGAGGAGTGGGAGAGGAAAGGAAGGAAGGGCAGGATCATGTGTGGGAGTAGACAGAGGAGATGTACAGAGGATCGAGAAATTGAACAGAGGTGTGTAGCAATGGAGAAATGGGTAATGGGGGTAGCTAACAGAAAGTCCCAGATGCCAGAAAAGCAAGAGACTCCCAGGACCTAATGGTGATGATATAAGATGAAATAAACAGCAAAAGGAAGAAAGAACCTATAGAGACCATATGAAGAGGTCAGGCATGGCCCCTGGTTGAGGGATGGGGCCACCCACCCTTCTCAAAAATTTTAATCAAGAATTGCTACTATCTATACCAAATACAGGGACAAAGAGAAAAGCAGAGACTAAAGGAAAGGCCATCCAGAGACTGCCTCACCTGGGGATTCATCCCATATGCAACCATGAAACCCACTCACTATTGCTGATGCCAAAAAGTACTTGCTGATAGGAGCCTGTTATTGCTGTCTCCGGAGAGTCTCTGCCAGATCCTGACCAATACAGATACAGATGCTTGGAGCCAACCATCAGAGTGAGTAAGGGGGGCCCAATGGAGGAGTTAGAGGAAGGACTGAAGGAACTGAAGGGGTTTGCAACCCCATAGGAAGAATAGAGTATCAACCAACCAGAGCCCCAGAGCTCCTAGGGAGCCCATCAAGGATGCCACCAACCAAAAAATACACATGAGGGGACCCATTACTCTAGCTGCCTATGCAACAGAGAATGACCTTATCTAGCATCAATAAGAGGGGAGGCTTGGTGCCCTAAAATAGAGGAATGCTAGGGCAATGAGGTGGGAGTGGGTGAGTGGGTGGAGGAGCACCCTCATAGAGGCAATGTGGAGGGAGAAGAGTGGGCAGGGGATGGAGGAGTTGTGGAGGGTTAACTGGGAAAGGCCATATCATTTGAAATGTAAAGGAATGAAAAAGGTGATTTGGGCAAATAGAGCTAAAAAGCAAGAGATGTTACTGTTCTAATCTGACAAAGCAGACTTGAAATTAAATTTGGTGAGAAAGGATAAACATTGCTTCCTGCTAATTGAGGGAATAATTTATGGAGAATACTGTACAATTCCAAACAGAGGTCACCCATTTATACCTAGAAAATACTACTAGATGTACACACAGGCTATCACCAGGCATCATTAGTAGTCTCAACCTCAACAATAGACTGGTAATCCTGATAGTAAATTAAAAGAATTACATGATCTTACAGTCAAATTGGATTTAGCAGATATCTGTAGAGCATTATTTCCAAACACTATAGAATATACATTGTTCTCAATAGCCCATTGAACTTCCTCTAAAAAAGACCATATATTAGGACATAATCAATGTCTTAAAAACATGGAAAAATAAAGTCCCTTATATTCTATCAGACAAAAATGAAATGATTAAAAATAAACAATAAAAAACTCTTAAAAGCAAGCAAACTCAGGGAGCTTAAATAACTCCATGAATTAATGATGAATGAGTCCTTGAGCAAATCAAGGAAAAAAAAACTCCTAAAAGTCAAATTAAAATACAACATCTTTTAATCTATAGGATGCTGTGAAAACATTCCTAATAGAGATGTTTCAATCTCAAAGGACCTACATTAACAAATCAAGGTATTTTAATACATTAATTAATGATTCAGCTTAGGCTTTAGAAAAAGAACAAGTCAAACACCAAAATCCGTGGCTGGAAAGAAATCACTGATATTGATTATTGAAATGAACATATCAGACACAATAAAACAAATATAGCAAGTCATTGAAACTGAGTTGATTCTTTCAAAATGTAAACAATATTGACAAAATGTTAGATAAACTTACCAAAAGAAGTGCATTTCAGGCATGAGTTACTTTTTCAGTTACTGTGAGAAAGCCCTTGACAAAAATCAACTTAATCAAGGGAAGACATATTGTGAGTTACAATTTAAGTATACAATTCACCACACCTGAAAGTCCTGGCTGCTGGAGTCTGAGGATACTGGCCACAACTATATTCATGAGCTAGATAATGGCAATTTAAGAAAAAAGGCAGCAAATGGAGAGCCTGCCTCCAGGGAGTGCTTTAACCCAGGGACTCTGGTGAGATCCACCATTTTCTCTCTGGTGACTTTCTAAGGTGGGACCAGCCAGGAGGCATAGGCCTCAGGAGTCCAGGACAGTTGCAGAGCAGCAGGGACAGGATCCTCTCAGCCTCCCAATGACAGCAGTGGATCTGTAATCCTCTCTTCCCCTTCCCTGTGAGTGGAGAGCCTGTTCCAGGGAGTGCTTTAACCCAGGGACTCACCCATCGGCTCCTGGGATTTACCAGAGGAGAGCTAATCTCCCAGAAGTACTGACACAGGCTTACAGACCCACAGGAGGAACAAGCTCTAGTCAGAGACACCAAGAACATCTAACACCAGAGATCAACAGATGGCAAAAGGCAAACGCAAGAATCCTACCAACAGAAACAAAGACTACTTGGCTTCATCAGAACCTAGTACTCCCACCACAGCAAGTCCTGAATATCCAAAAACACCGGAAAAGCAAGATTTGGAAATAAAATCATATCCAACGATGGTGCTAGAGGAATTTAAGAAGGATATGAATAACTCCCTTAAAGAAATAAAGGAGAACACAGGTAAAGAGGTACAAGCCCTTAAAGAGGAAACAAAAGAATCCCATAAAGAAATACAGGAGATCAAGAGTAAACAAGTAGAAGCACACAAAAATCCCTTAAGGAATTACAGTAAAACACAAGCAGGTGAAGGAATTGAGCAAAACCATCCAGGACCTAAAAATGGAAGTAGAAACAATTAAGCAATCACAAAGAGAGACAACTCTAGAGTTAGAAATCTTAGGAAAGAAGTCAGGAAACATACATGCATGCATCACCAACAGAATACAAGGGGCAGAAGATACCATAGAAAACATTGACAAAATAGTCAAAGAAAATGCAAAATGTGAAAAGATCCTAACCCAAAACATCCAGGAAATTGAGGACACAATGAGAAGACCAAACCTAAGGATAATAGGTATAGAAGAGAGTGAAGACCTCCAACTTAAAGGGCCAGTAACTATCTTCCACAAAATTATAGAAGAAAACTTCACTAAACTAAAGAAAGAGATGCCCATGAACATACAAGAAGCCTACAGAACTCCAAATAGACTGGACCAGAAAAGAAATTCCTCGCACCACATAATAGTCAAAACAACAAATGCACAAAACAAAGAAAGAATACTAAAAGTAGTAAGGGAAAAAGGTCAAGTAACATATAAAGGCAGGCCTATCAGAATTACACCAGAATTCTCACCAGAGACTATGAAAGCTAGAAGATCCTGGGCAGATGTCATACAGACCGTAACAGAACACAAACGTCAGCCCAGACTACTATACCCAGCTAAACTCTCAATCACCATAGATGGAGAAACCAAAGTATTCCATGACAAAAACCAAATTCACACAATATATTTCCACAAATCCAGCCCTTCAAAGGGTAATAAGTAGAAAACTCCAACACAGGAGGGGCACTGCATCCCTGAAAAGCAAAAATGTAATCTTCCAACAAAACTAAAAGAAGATAGCCATATGAATGGAATTCTAGCTCTAACAACAAAAATAACAAGAAGCAACAATCATTTTTCCTTGATATCTATTAACATCAATGGACTCAATTCTCCAATAAAAAGACGTAGACTATCAGATTGGGTACGTAAACAGGACCCAACATTTTGCTGCATACAGGAAACCCACCTCAGTAACAAAGACAGACACTACCTCAGAATAAAAGGGTGATAAACAATTCTCCAAGCCAATAGTCCCAAGAAAAAAGCTGGAGTAGCCATTTTAATATCGAATAATATCGACTTTCACCCTAAAGTGGTCAAAAGAGATAAGGAGGGACACTTCATATTCATCAAAGTTATGATCTACCAAAATGAATTCTCAATTACGAACCTCTAGCTCCAAATCAAAGGACATCTACATTCATAAAAGAAACTTTACTAAAGCTCAAAGCACATATTACACTGCACATAATAGTAGTGGGATATTTCAACACCCCACTCTCTGCAATGGACAGATCATGGAAACAGAAATTAAACCAGGACACAGTGAGACTATCAGAAGTTATGAAACAGATGGATTTAACAGATATCTATAGAACTTTTTATCCTAAAACAAAAGGATACACCTTTTTATCAGCACCTCATGGTACCTTCTCCAAAATTGACGATATAATTGGTCACAAATCAGGCCTCAACAGATACAAGAAGATTGAAATAATTCCTTGTATCCTATCCAATCACCATGGACTAAGGCTGCTCCTCAATAACAACATAAACAATAGAATGCTCACATACACATGGAAGCTTAACAACACTCTACTCAGTGACAAGTTGATCAAGGAAGAAATAAAGAAAGAAATTAAGGACTTTCTAGAGTTTAATGAAAGTGAAGCCACAACATACCCAAACTTATGGGACACAATGAAAGCAGTCCTAAGAGGAAAACTCATAGCTTTAAGTGCCTCCAAAAAGAAACTGCAGAGAGCATATACCAGCAATTTGACTGCACACCTGAAAGTATTAGAACAAAAAGAAGCAAATTCACACAATAGGAGTCAAAGGCAGGAAATAATCAAACTCAGGGCTGAAATCAACCAAATAGAAACAAAAAGAACTATACAAAGAATCAACCAAACCAAGACCTGGTTCTTTGAGAAAATCAACAAAATAGATAAACCCTTAGCCAGACTAACTAGAGGGTGCAGAGACAGTATCCTAATTAACAAGATCAGAAATGAAAAGGGAGACATAACAAGAAACACAGAGGAAATCAGAAAAATCATGAGATCCTACTACAAAAGCCTATACTCAACAAAACTGGAAAACCTGGATGAAATGGACAATTTTCTAAACAGATACCTGGTACCAAAGTTAAATAAAGATCAGATCAACGATCTAAACAGTCCAATATCTGCTCATGAAATAGACACAGTCATCAATAGTCTCCCAACCAAAAAAAGCCCAGGACCAGATGGGTTTTGTGCAGAGTGTTATCAAACCTTCAAAGAAGACCTAATACCAATATTCCTCAAACTATTCCACAACATAGAAACTTAAGGCACTCTACCCAATTCGTTCTATGAAGCCACAATTACTTTTATATCTAAACTACACAAAGACCTAACGAAGAAAGAAAACTTCAGACCAATTTCCCTTATGAATATCAATGCAAAAATACTCAATAAAATTCTTCCAAAATGATCATCTACCATGATCAAGTGGGCTTCATCCCAGGGATGCAGGGATGGTTCAATATACGGAAATCCATCAATGTAATTCACTATATAAACAAATTCAAAGAAAAAAAACCATATGATCATCTCATTAGATGCTGAGAAAGAATTTGACAATATCCAACATCCCTTCATGATAAAAGTCTTGGAAAGATCAGGAATTCAAGACACATACTTAAACATAGAAAAAGCAATATACAGAAAACTAGTAGCCAACATCAACCTAAATGGAGAGAAACTTGAAGCAATCCCACTAAAATCAGGGACTAGACAAGGCTATCCACTCTCTCCCTACATATTCAATATTGTACTTGAAGTCCTAGCCAGAGCAATTAGAAAACAAAAGGAGATCAAAGGGATATGAATTAGAAAGGAAGAAGTCAAATTATCACTATTTGCTGATGATATGATAGTATACTTAAGTAACCACAAAAATTCTACCTGAGAGCTCCTAAACCTGATAAACAACTTCAGCAAAGTAGCTGGATATAAAATTAACTCAAGCAAATCAGAGGCCTTCCTATACACAAAGGAAAAACAGGTGGAGAAAGAAATTAGGGAAATAATACCCTTCACAATAGCTACAAATAATATAAAATACCTCGGTATAACTCTAACTAAGCAAGTAAAAGATCTGTTTGACAAGAACTTCAAATCTCTGAAGAAGGAAATTGAAGAAGATCTCAGAAGATGGAAAGATCTCCCATGCTCATGGATAGACAGGATTAATATAGTAAAAATGGCCATCTTACCTAAGGCAATCTACAGATTCAATGCAATCCCCATCAAAATCTAACTAAATTCTTCACAGACTTAGAAAGAGCAATTTGCAAATTCACCTGGAACAACAAAAAACCCAGGATGGCCAAAACTATTCTCAACCATAAAGGAACCTCTGGTGGAATCACAATCCCGGACCTTAAGTTGTACTAAAGAGCAATTGTGATAAAAACTGCATGGTATTGGTACAGTGACAGGCAGGTAGATCAGTGGAAGAGAATTGAAGACCCAGAAATGAACCCACACACCTATGATCACTTGATCTTTGACAAAGGAGCTAAAACCATAGAGTAGAAAAAAGACAGCATTTTCAACAGATGGTGCTGGCTCAACTAGCGGTTAGCATGTAGAAAAATGCAGATCTATCCATTCCTATCTCCTTGTACAAAGTTCAAGTCCAAGTGGATCAGGAAACTCCACATTAAACCAGATACATTGAAACTAATAGAAAAGAAAGTGGGGAAGAACCTCAAGCAAATAGGCACAGGGGAAAATTTCCTGAAGAGGATGCCAATAGCTTATGCTCTAAGATCAAGAATTGACAAATGGGACCTCATAAAGTTGCAAAGCTTCTGTAAGGCAAAAGACACTGTCAATAGGACAAAACAGCAATCAACTAATTGGGAAAAGATCTTTACCAATCCTATATCTGATAAAGGGCTAATATCCAATGTATACAAAGAACTCAAGAAGTTAGATTCCAGAGAACCAAATAACCCTATTAAAAAATGGGGTACAGAGTTAAACAAAGAATTCTCAACTGATGAATACTGAATGGCTGAGAAGCACCTAAAGAAATGTTCAACATCCTTAGTCATCAGGGAAATGCAAATCAAAACAACTCTGTGAATCCATCTCACACCAGTCAGATTGGCTAGGATAAAAAACTCAGGTGAAAGCAGATACTGGAGAGGTTGTGGAGAAAGAGGAACACTACTTCACTGCTGGTCGGATTGCAAGCTGGTACAACCACTCTGAAAATCAGTTTGGTGGTTCCTCTGGAAATTGGACATAGTTCTACCAAAGGACTCAGCTATACCACTCCTGGGCATATATCCAGAAGATGCTCCAACATGTAATAAGGACACATGCTCCACCATGTTCACAGCAGTCTTATTTATAATAGCCAGAAACTGGAAACACACTAGATGTCCCTCAACAGAGGAATGGACACAGAACTTGTGGTACATCTACACGATGGAGTACTACTCAGCTATTAAAAACAATGAATTTATTAAATTCTTAGGGTAGCAGATGGATCTGGAGAATATCATCCTGAGTGAGGTAACCCAATCACAAAAGAACACACATGATATGCACTCTATGATAAATGGTTCTGAGCCCAGAAGTTTGGAAATACAGGAAGAACAACCCACAAACCACAAGAAACTCAAGAGGAATGAAGACGAAAATGTGGACATTTTATTCTTTCTTAAAATGGGGAATCAAATACCCACGGAAGGAGTTGAAGAGACTAAATATGGAGCAGAGACTGAAAGAAGGACAAGCCAGCATAAATATAGCTATCTCCTGAGAGGCTCTGACAGTACCTGACTAATACAGATATAGAGGCTCACAGCCATCCATTGAACTGAGTACAGGGTCCCCAATGAAGGAGTTAGAGAAAGGACCAAAGGAGCTGAAGGGTTTGCAGCCCCTTAGGATGAACAGCAATATGAACTAACTAGTACCCTAAGAGCTCCCAGGGACTAAACCATAAACCAAGGTTTATACATGGAGGGACTCATTGTTCTGGCAGCATGTGTGTAGTAGAGGGTTGCAAAGTCGATCATCAATGAGAGGAGAAGCCCTTGGCCCTGTGAAGGTTCTGTGCCCCAGTATAGGGGAATTCCAGGTCCAGTAAGTGGGAGAGGGTAGGGTGGCAGGCATGGGGATGGGGGAGGCAAGAAAACAGGGGTTTGTTCTTGTTGTTTTTGTTTGTTTGTTTGTTTGTTTGTTTGTTTGTTTGTTTTGATGGGAAACTGGGACAGGAGAAATCATATGACATGTAAATAAAGAAAATACCTAATTAAAAAAAAAGAAAAAAAGAACTGTATTTCAAATCTAATACAGTAAAAAATGAAAAGTGAGACCTTATAACAAGCACCAGTAAAATACAGAAAATTATTAAACTTTAACCTCAAATAAAATTTCACTAATGTATAAAATCTAAAAAAAAAAAGGATAAATTTCCACACGAATAAAAAAACCTATGAAAATTAAACCAAATGACATTTTCAAATGTAAACAGGTAGGTACAGAGATAAGACTCAAAGTTAAAAGCATTCACTGTTCTCTTTATGGATCAGGATTCAGTTTCATATGGCCACATAGTAGCTCACAATGCCCTCTTCCACCACATTAAAATGAAACAAACACATATGAAGTATAAGCTAGAGCAAGAAGACAAAAGGGAAAAAGAAAAAGAATGCAAATAAGAAAGAGAAAAATCAAAGTACCTTTATTTTCTGAAATTGTATTAATAAGAGTTCTGAAAGAGTTTACCAAAAAAGATGTAGATCAAATAAAGAATTTATCAAAGCTACAAGATACAAAAATAACATACAAACATCAATATTTTCCCTGTCTAATACTGGCAAAAAAAAATAGAAACAAATCATAGAAATAAACCTTTCCCAATTACCTCAAGAAAAAAACCTCAGAATCAACCTAATCAAGTGTTTGTATTTAATAGATATTTCCCTTATAAGCTTCAGGCATTTGAATAATTGGTTTCTAACTGGTGAATGGTTTGATAAAATTAGCAAGTGTACACTTGTTAAAGTAAATATATCACTGTGTGTGATACTTAAAGTTTCAAAAGATTGGCACTATTTTTAGTGTTCTCCCTTTGTTTTCTGTTTCCAAAGCCAGGTGTGAGCTATTGGTGGCTGACCCAATGCAATGCCTCCTTTGCTGGTGTCACACTTTCTGCCATAATGATTCTGGACTCTTACCTCTCTGGAACTTAAACCCCCAATGAATCATTTCTCTTATTATTTTTCTTTTTCAGGGTCTTTTATCACAGTAATAGAATAGAGCAATGCATACACTAAGAATATAAACTCATCTATAATAAAAAGAACTCACTGAAGAAAGAAACTTGGGTAGACATTAGGAGAAGGTAAGCTTTCCCCTATTCACAGACTAGGAGAATTAACATTATGCATACAGCAATGCTACCAAAAGGAATATACAGTTTAAACAAAATATAATTCAAACATTTAGTGACCTTATCCACAAAAATTAAAAAAGAAATCTTAAAATTCCTACAGAATGATTATGTGCTAAGAGTGAAATGGAACCCTGTACAACCAACTATAAGGCTTGGGGATCATTGCAGAAAATGATGGAGAAATGTTGAATCTGGAAAAGAAAGACAAAAGAGCTGTAAAATGCTGACATCTGGACAGGGCAGAGCAAATGGATTCATGATCACAAAGCAACTGAAACATCTTTCGATGTGCTTGCACAAGTCTGTTCCATCAATGGTGAATCATATCTTGGGGATGATACTCATGGGATATTATTATGCCCTGCTATACTCTGAATTCTGAAGTATTATAGATGATAAGAAGTCACTGTCATTAGTTGTGTTTCCGCTGAGGTGCCTATTAGGGTTGAATATGTACTTAAAAGCCCATATTTCCATTGATGATCCTAATCATGGCTAAATTACATGAATGACAAGTAAAGAGATATGAATGTTTTAAAGGAGAAATACAGAGAACAGGGGTTAATGCAAATTAGAGGGAGATTAGAGAGAGATAATGTTTTTAATAATCAAAATATAAAATATACATATATAAAATTTCCAAAGAAAAAGTCAATAACAAATTTATATGAAAACACTAAAAACCCAGAAATTAAAACCAATCTTGCAAAACTATGTAGCTTATTTCAAGTTAAACTATAGTCACAGAATAATAAAAAAAAAACCACACCACTACACAAATAAAAATATAGTCATGTAGGTCAGTGGAACAGAAAACAAAGACATAACTTCACACAAATAAAGACACCTGATTTTTGACAAAATGCCTGAGAATAGACTAGAGAAAAGACATGGTGCTTTGGAAAATGGATATCTTAAGTACATGGTGCTTTGAAAAATGGATATCTACTAGTAGAATTTAGATCTTAATCCCTCAATCTGCAAATGTACATGCATACACTACCATACACACACACACACACACACACACACACACACATACACACACACACACACTAATTCAAACTAATCCCTAGTATATAAAGAAGCTCAATAGAAAACCTGAAACTGAAACTGATAGAAGAAAGAGGAGGATATTCACTTAGAGAAAGAACTTACCCCAGTCAAAATGGCATTGTCAAGGAAAAAAATGTTTGAAGTATAGGGCAAAGAAAAAATCTAAATATAATGAGATGAGAAAAGGGAAGATGCAGAAAATGGAAAAGAGTGTTGAAAGAGAGTATAAGGGGAATGGTTTTTTTAGTTCAAACTGTATCATAGATTTTTGTTTTTCCTGTGGATAAGGCAGTATTACACAAGTGATGTTAAAAGTATAACATTTAATGAGAAGCTTCACAGATTCTCTTTTGAGTACCAATTCTAACTGTATATAAATTCATTAAGTGGTATATATCTTGCATCCCATTAAATTTCATATATCTTGTTTTGTTTATTTACAAGATTTTTATAATAAAGTTTAGTAATTTTAAATTTAAAAAAATATGAAGAATGAGAAACTCTTGTGGAACCTGACATACACATTATTTAAATCACTGTGGAATTTCCTCAAAAATTGGAAAACAGAATTTCCATATGTCCTAGATATAGAATCTTAGGTATATATTCAAACTACTTAGGTATATATTACTATGTCCTGAAGTTAATACTACTATATACTTAGGTATACTCTACTATATAGGTATTTGAAGATCTGTGATCACTGCAGCTCTATTCACAATTGCTAGGAAATAGATTTAGCCCAGATGGCCATCAACTGAATAATAGATGATGAAATTGTGATATATGGATACACAATGAAATGTTATTCAGTTGTAAAAATTAAATTATGAGAAATTAAAAACTACACTTAATCAGAAACCCAAGCACAGATAGATGAATAGTGCATGTTCTTTCTCATATGAGTATGCTAATCAAATTCTTAGTATTTTAACTGGAAGTCCACATAAAGGACAGGAAATTAGAAAGAGTCCATTAGAATAGTACAATAAAAAAAGACCTCAAGGAAAGTCAACAAAATAGATAAACCCTTAGCTAGACTAACTAGGGGACACAGAGATAGTTTACTAATTAACAAGATCAGAAATGAAAAAGGAGACATAACAACAGACACCGTGGAAATCCAAAATATCATGAGATCCTACTACAAAAGCCTATACTCAACAAAACTGGAAAACCTGGATGAAATGAACAATTTTCTAGACAGATACCAGGTACCAAAGTTAAATGAAGATCAGATCAACGATCTAAACAATCCCATATCTGCTAATGAAATAGAAACAGTCATTAATAGTCTCTCAACCAAAAAAAGCCCAGGACCAGATGGTTTTAGTGCAGAGTTTTATCAAATCTTCAAAGAAGACCTAATACCAATACTCCTCAAATTATTCAACAAAATAGAAACTGAAGGTACTCTACCCAATTCGTTCTATGAAGCTACAATTACTCTTATACCTAAACCACACAAAGACCTAACAAAGAAAGAAAATTTCAG